>PVIR01024453.1:0-26074 GCA_004026965.1 Petromus typicus | reverse complement strand
TCACACATCTGTCTTGATTTTTCACGCGGTGTACCTCAAAACGTGTCAGGGGGTGTGAGGAGGGATGTCACAGTTAGCAAGTAAACATATAGGAGGCCCTGTCGTGTTTTTCACATGAATGATGAGCAGTTGTTTTAGTGTAAGTATGTTCCATGCAATATTAGGGACATACTTTGTCTTAAAAATCATTCATACTTTTCCTGGAGTTTGTCTTTAAGGGGCCATCCTGTCTCTTTTCTGGTGATTTCAGCCAGGGTCAGCATCCTTTGTTCTTAGCTGGAATGGAAATAGAAAAGAACAAGGATAAAAGAAAACATAAGACCAGGCATATTCGTTCATGCACACCTATAATCCTAGCAATCTGGGAGGCTGAGGCAGGAGGATTCATGAGGTTGAGCCCAGCCTGGTCAAATTAGCAACTTATTGAGAGCCTATATCAAACTAAAAAATTAAAAAGAGCTGGGCATAGGCACAGACTTCACCCAGCCTTTCTCCAGCCGGGCAGTCTGCAGTTTGCCTGACAGCCATACCCCCTGGGTGATAGTTCTTGTCCCCTGGGGTCCCCAGAGCTGAGCATCCACAGGGGCAGAAGGGGAGGCAATGTATTTAGCACTCAATCAGCACAGACCCTGTGGGAGGGAGGGGCAAGCGGAAGGGGAAGGGGACGGGACATGGGCTGGTGGCTAAGCGAGGGGAATGGAGTCCGGTACTGACCAAGGCCTGGGGGTTCGGGCTCCTTTGTCCTGGAGATGGACAGGAACACTCTTGGCTCTATATGCAGGGAGATGATCCCACATGATCTTATTACCTGCTCTGGGATGGTCCTAGGGTCCTTTTCGTAACTGCCAATGCCCACACGCTCTCAGAGGCTCAATAAGTTGCTCACTTGTCCAGGATGGGCTCAACCTCGTGATCCATATGCTCACGTGGAGGTGCCGTACTCTGGGGTATGGAGGGCTGGAGATTTACCCCAGTAATGCTGCTGCCTGGCCGGCAAACTCAGGGTCATGAGTCTGATTCCCTGGTACCACCACTAAAAAAAAAAAAGGCATGGGGGTGTTAGAAAACCAGGCATACACCTCTGACCCATCATTCAGGAGGCTGAGACAGGAGGATCCTTGCTATTTCAAGGCTAGCCTGGCCCACACAGTGAGATCCTGTCTGATGTCCTCTTCCCAGTCCTCACTTGACGCTCCTGTCTGGGGAGAGCAGTCACATCCTACAGGGCTCCCGGGAGGCTGCCCGGCGCAGTGGGACAGGGTGACTGTCAGGAGAAATGGGGGCGCCGATGGTTTGAGCAGGATTTACACCCAAGTTTTTAAAGTCCTGAGAGCTAATATCGATGGGATGTAATGGGGGACAAGGGTAACACTGCCCACGACAGCGTAGACCCCTCCGAGGCCACTGACTCCTGCCCTCTGAGGACAGAATACCCGTCCCAAGTCCCCTTCGCCAGGGTGGAGGTGAGGGGCCTGGCCCACCCCTGCTCCCCCCCGGAGTCTGGAGGGGCCCACTCTCGGGTGACAGTTGCCCTATGCTGCCTTACTGCTTGTAAATCCCATCACTTCCTCAGCCACCTCCATTTTAATGTGTGCTCCGCACAGGCTGGCACCTGGGTCTACCCACCACTGAGTCCAGCTTGGCAAAGAGGAAGTGATGGGTAAGGGCATACTGGGGCACTTGTTCTGGGGGCAGTCTCACGATGTGGCCCAGGCTGGCCTTGAACTCTTGGCCATCCTCCTGCCTCAGCCTCTTGAGTACTGCAATGCCAGAAGGGAGTGTCTAGTTTTACTAATAGGATGTGGGGAACCTGAGCCGCCTCCTTCCCCTGACA
The DNA here is from genome assembly GCA_004026965.1 of Petromus typicus. NCBI lineage: Eukaryota > Metazoa > Chordata > Mammalia > Rodentia > Petromuridae > Petromus > Petromus typicus. The sequence goes on along the minus strand of PVIR01024453.1, from coordinate 24,240 downwards.
AAGTAATCATTCTGATAGGCAGGTTGTCAGGTCGTAACTGCAACCAGAGACCTGCAAGCAGATGTCAAGGAAAACCAGAAATGCAGGGGCAGGAGATGTGGCTGAGAGCAGAAGACCGGGAAAGCCCGGGGCATCTGGTGGGCAGGTCACGGTGGTTTCCCCCTGCAGCTGCAGAGCCCAGGACTCCCCTCGGTGGGATTCCAGCGGGACACTGCAGTGGGAGGTGGGTGTGGTAGCTCATGCCTATTGCCCTGGCTACTTGGGAAGCTGAGGCAGGAGGATCACCTGGAGGTTAAGGCCAGCCTGCGCTACATAGTGAGCCTTCGTCTCAAAAAACAAGACAGCAGGGGGCCGGGGAGTTAGCTCAGTGGTTCCGGCGCCTGTCTTGCAAGCGCAAGGACCTGGGTTCGATTCCCCGGTAACCACATAACAATACTGGGTGTGGAGACTCAACCCAGCAGCAACCAGTACCACATACCACAGTGCCGGGCGTGGTGGCTCATGCCTGTAATCCCAGCACTCAGGAGGCAGAGGCAGGAGGATTGTGATGTGAGTTTGAGGCTGAGCTCGGGGCCAGCCTGAACCACAAAAGCGAGACCCTGTCTCAAAAAACCTAAAAAAAAACCAAGACAGCAGTTGTGTACCCCTGCCACAGTCCCTTCCCTTTGGAGAGCAGCACTCAAGGGCGAACAGAGACTACAGGGCAGCCGCAGGAGTCTGCAGCCGGGAGGCAAACAGACAACAAAGCCGCCCACAGGGACCAAGATATCAAACTCTGAGCACCTCCTTGGAACAATGAGACCTTTGACTCGTCCCGCAGAACCCACAAAGGGCCCAGGGGCCGATACCATCAGAGTGGGGTCTGGAGGCCAGGGGGCTGGGACGGGGTGACGACTTGGACCTGCTGGCTAAAGGAGAGAACCAATAGGTGCGTGACTTCGGTTTTCCTTAAGTCCTGCAGCTCATCAAGTCGCAGAAGTTTCTGAACAAGTTGGTGATTCTGGTGGAAACAGAGAAGGAGAAGACTCTGCGGAAGGAATACGTTTTTGCTGATTCTAAAGTAAGTGGCAGTGGGGACTAAAGGGGTGGGCAGGAGGGCTGTGGAGAACAGTGGGGACCAGGAGGGCGGTGAGGGCCAGGAGGGCAGCCGTCTCCCGAGGGTGGTACTGTCACTGGTCACGGTTTCATGCCTGGGGAAGCTGAGGTCACAGTGCACTCTGGGGCAGTGGGGACAGGCCGGGTCATAGCTCCAGGAGGAAGAGCTGCTGTGGGCCTGGGGGCAGCCTGGGGTGGCCTCCGTGTGGCGAAAGACTGGTTCTTTGCCACCCGATCATCCATCCCAACCTTAGCCAAGTGTGGTGGCTCAGCTCCTGAAACTGACACTCTTGGAGGCTGAAGCAGGAGGATCACAAGTTTAAGCACAGCCCTAGTAATATAATGAGACTCTGTCCAAACAAGTAAAGCGCAGAGACTGGGTGGGGGAGGCGGGAGCTCTCGGGGTGACGCAGCCGGCAGGATAATTGGGGGGATGCTGAGAACAGGGAAGTGGGGGCCAGACAGCTGACAGGAGGTACAGAGAAGAGCCGTTCTGGCTGTTCGCACAGATCCCAAAATGGGAGCTCTGCTGTTGCTGCAGGCTCAGCAGGGCTGAGACACTGAGCCTCGAGCCGAGGTGGCCACTGTCAGTCACAACTCTGCAGACCCTCCGCGAAACTCTGTCCTTTTGGCATTTTGAGTCAGGCTTCCGCTGACTGCAGCCAGAAAGAACAGTGAGTCCCAGCTGGCCCGCTGCTGCCCTGGAAAACTCGGGGAAGGGGTGGAGGCAGCTGCACGGCCTTCACGTGCTGGTTTCTGTTGACTCAGCTCTATAAATCTATAAAATTTGCTTTCATTACATAAGTAATCTATTCTCACTGTTGAAATGATAACAAATACAAATAAGCACACCCACATAAATAAAATAAAAACACCCACGTACCACTCGTTGGTCCTGGGCTATACCTTGCCTGATATGTTCTTTTCTTTTTTTGGTGTTTTGTTATTATGGTTTTTTGAGACAAGATCTTTTTATGTGGTCCAAGCTGACCTTGAATTCACAATGATCCTCCTGCCTTAGCCTTCTGAGTGGTGGGATTACAGCCGTGATCCACTCCACCTGGCTTTCCAGATGTTTTTTAAAAATCAAAAATGCAGGGCCGGAGAGTTAGCTCAGTGGTTCCGGCGCCTGTCTTGCAAGCGCAAGGATCCAGGTTCGATTCCCGGGAACCACATACCATACTGGGTGTGGAGACTCAGGCACAGGGGCAACCAGCACCACATAGCACAGTGTCGGGCGTGGTGGCTCACACCTGTAATCCCAGCACTCGGGAGGCAGAGGCGGAAGGATTGCTGTGATGTGAGTTTGAGGCTGAGCTCAGGGCCAGCCTGAACTCCAAAGCGAGTGCCTGTCTCAAAAAAAACCTAAAAAAAAAAATTAAAAATGCAGTGATGCCATTCATACCATTTCGTCACATCGTTTTTCCCATGTAATGATGTATTTTGGCCAAGTGCCTCTGCACGTGGAGTGTGAGCCCTGTGATACCCCAGCTTGGGGATGGTCTGTCATGCCGTTTCTCACGGATGCCCAGGGCTGAGTGTGATGCTGTCTCCTGGGTCTGGATCCCAGCAGGTGCTGTGCGGGGCTCAGACAAGGGGGTCTTCTCACAGATCCTGATTCTTAGAGAAGCCTTTGAGCGCTGTCCTGCAGCATGCACCGCGCCCCGGGCGCTCGGATGCTGCGTGGAGGCCACACTCACCCCGCCCTTCCGTCTGCAGAAGCGGGAGGGGTTCTGCCAGCTCCTGCAGCAGATGAAGAACAAGCACTCGGAGCAGCCGGAGCCCGACATGATCACCATCTTCATCGGCACCTGGAACATGGGTGGGTCTAGGTGAAGGGCTCGTGTCTTAGGCAGCTTACCGGGCAAGGCCCAGGTCCTGAAGAGAAGAGTCCGCCCCAGGCCTGTGAACCCAGCACTCGGGAGGCCGAGGCAGGAGGAGTGCCACAAGTTTGAGGCTAGCCTGGACTACATAGTGAGTTCAAGCCTACCCTGAACTGCATAGCAAGACCTTGTCTCAGAAAGAAACAAAAAGAAGTCTGTTCCCAATTTATCTGGAGAGAAAAAGAGAGATTGATAGATAACCAGACAGGCAGAGGATTCTCAGTTAAATCTGAATTTTGTATGAAGAACAAGTAAGTTTTTAATATGGGTATTTGTCTAGGAATAAATAAGTAAATACCAACTAAAACTGCTAATATAGTATATGTACTTATATGCTAATATGTTCTGTATGTTAAATATAGTCATACTTGATTCTCAATTGCTCAAAACTTACTGAATTTATCAGTACATTTTGATGCACTCAGACAAGAACTGGTCACTGTCAGTGGCCTTGTGACTTTCTGTCCTTTCCTTTTGTTTGGCATTTGTCATACTCCCAGTACCAGTGAGCAGGGAGTACCCAGGTGTCACTACATGGAACGTGTAAACTAAGGAGAAATTTTACTAGGTGTTTAGTGACAGTACTCAGCTGGAAATAGATACTGAATATATACTAAATGGATAGGCAAGTAGGTAGGTAGATAGATAGACAAGACAGACAGACAGATAAGCAGGCATGCTAACTATATGTTATACTGAATTGTGTTGGAGAAGTACACAGCTAGAAATAAGCATGGAGAAGACGTCCGTTGCATCGACTCCGATAGGCAGCTGTTGCACGGACAGACTTATGCTAACACCCCCAGTCGGCCTGCCTCTGTGGGGCCACCCTCACCAGCAGCCCCCTGCAGAGCCCTGGAGGGAGGGCTGGGCAGCCCCTCTCGCTGGGGCGGGGCACCTAGAAATGCAAGGGCTGCCCAGGCTGGGCTGGCTTCTGCAGAGAAGACAGGAGACCCCAGGTGGGTCTCGGCCACCCCTGCCAGCTCCTGGTCCTGGTGCCCTTTCATCCCCAACCTTGCCTGGCCATGCCTAGATGTTCCAGGGGTGGTGGTGGTGTTGGAGGGCTCCCTTGTCCCCCTCTAACACTCCACTCCTTCCCTCTGGGCTTGCACATGTGCTCTCTATGAGCAGAGTCCTTGTGTTTGGATGTGACAGGCTGTCACATCCAAAGGGGCACAAAAGACGGGAGAGCTGGGCAGGGTGGAAGGGGCTCCACAGTGGTCACCGGCCAGCCCTAGCTGCTCCTGTGCCACCAGGAGTCCCAAGAGAGCGGATCCTGAGGCCCAGGGTGGTGGCGTCATTTGTACTGCTGCACGGCAGGGTGTTGGCCGCTTTGTCCAGAGAGCACAGGCCACCTTGGGGAGTCTCCAGTGTCCTGGTTCTGTGGACGTTAACATCCGATTTCCTGACCCCTCAGTGGCGTCCCGGGCACTTGGTCTCCACCTAAGGCCTTTGCCTGAAGGGCTTCACGTGACCGTGTGGCCCCCCTTCCCCCCGTGCTGTTTCCCTGACCAGCCTTTGACTCACCTGGTGTTGGGTTTTGCTGTTGAAGGTAACGCCCCCCCTCCCAAGAAGATCACGTCCTGGTTTCTCTCCAAGGGGCAGGGAAAGACACGGGACGACTCTGCGGACTACATCCCGCATGACATCTATGTGATCGGTACCCAGGAGGACCCCCTGGGCGAGAAGGAGTGGCTGGAGACCCTCCGACACTCCCTGCAGGAGATCACCAGCATGGCCTTTAAAACAGTGAGTGGCGGCTGCGCCCACGGCGGGCTCTAGGTCTCTGCTTGGCCAGGAGCATCTTGCGCCAGGCAGCCTTGGCCCAGCCAGCCACTCCCCGCTTCCAAAGACCCCTGGGGACTCAGTGGTCCCTCAGGTCCAGAGAGGCACCCAGAGACCATCCTTGGAAGTTTATTTTAAGACGCTTTGTCTTATTGCTGGCATTATTAAGAGCTATCCAAGGCTCAGGGGCACAGGCGGGGCACCCCGCTCCCTGGTGCCAGGGCTGTGTGCTGGGTGCAGAAGGCACCTTTGCCAAGTGTGACATCACTGCCCTCCAGGTCGCCATCCACACACTCTGGAACATCCGCATCGTGGTGCTGGCCAAGCCGGAGCATGAGAACCGGATCAGCCACATCTGCACCGACAACGTGAAGACGGGCATTGCCAACACGCTGGGTGAGCAGACGGGAGCTGTCCCCCGTGGCACCATCGCATCCTCCTTCCTGGGATCGACCCCTGAGAGGCTGCTGCTGGCACGTCCGGGGGACTGGTCACTGTGGCTGGAAGCATCAGGGTCTTTGCTGCCTCTGGGGTCTGATTCTGACTCTTGAGTCTCGGGTGGAGCCCAGGTCCCCGTGCAGCAGGCTCCCGGGTGACCCTGGTGCTGACACTGCAACTGCAGACCTCACTGAGTAGCAGGAACCCAGAACAGGAGGGCAGACACCACGGGGCAGAGGCGGTAGTTATAGTTTCGGCTTTGTGAACCTCATGCCGCAGCTCACCTCTGCCTTTTCGCCCGAGAGCGGCCATGGTCAGCACAAAAAATGAACAGGGGCGGGGGGGACACCTGGCCAGCGAGGCTGGAGCTGCCCCTCGGTCTAGGTCCCTATTCTCCCAGACTGGAGGTAGAAATGAGGTCTTGGGGCTCCAACCAGAGCACCCCAGAGAGTAGAGCTAAGTGGGAAGACTGTGTGGGCCACTGTGCGTGGGAGTGTCACGTTGTCTTGAGTGTTTGTGAGTGTAGGGTGTGGCTGTGCAAGCCGGTGTATGAGTGTATGAGCGCATCCTTGTGTTTGTGTTTATGTGAATCTGTGCACATGTGTGAGTCTAGGTGTATGAGCGTGTGCTTATGGGTGTGTCAGCCTGTTATGTGAGTGTGGGATTGTTTGGAGTGTCCGAGTGCATTTGTGCGTGCGTGCGTGCGTGCATGAGTGTGTGTGTCAAGGGCAGAGCCGGTGGTTTCCAGTGGTGGGAGTGAGGCTGGGACAGTCCCAGAGATGCAGGAAGCTAAGGATTGCCACAATTGCACATGCAAAGGTCTGGGCTTCGCTGCCTACAAACCACCAACTGCCCCTGTCCACACCCTCCCTTCCCTCTGTCCTTCCTGCTCAAGGAAGCGTGGGCTGTGGGAACTTCCTTTGCTGGGCTTCCATTTCTCCCTGGGCCCTGCCCACAGGACAGAAGTCACTCAAACGTCTCGTTACAAAGTTAAAGTGTGCCTTCTCTGCCAGGCCTTGCCTCCAGCCTGTGCCCAGCTCTGGGGCCAGCACGGCAGGGCCACAGCAGGCTGGGGCTGGACGTGGGGTGGTCCTTGAGTGGACGGGAACCCAGTTCCCCATGGATCTGTGGGCTGCACGGATGGCCCAAGCAAACAGGTGGCAAGAAGGTTTCTGGGGTGATCACACAGGACCACAAAGGGAACATCGAGGGGGGCTCTGCCAGGCCCAGGGCTGAAGTCCAAGGATCAGGAGGTGGCAGCCTGGCACTCAGCCCGGGACCCACATGTGGCTCACGGTCTAGGTCCCGTGACGGCTGCAGAACTAGACAGAGCAGGTTCTCAGACTACAGCCTGGCTGGAAGTCACAGGAGCAGACATCAGCAGACCGTGGGGGCAGGCTGGTTGCCCTGGCTGCGGAGACTGAGATGACCTGCTCTCGCCAGCCTTGAAAGCAGCTTTGCAGAGACAAACAGACCCCAGGGCAGAACTCTCTTCCCATAAAACACTGTCTGTGAACATGGAAATTTTTCACATAGTAATGTGTCAAGAAAGATGATTTTTTAAAAGTTTTATTTCCCCAACACTTGCAGATATAAAGGCCATCTGGAGGTGGTGGTGGGCCAGTGTTCATGCACCTTCTTGGGCCTGGAATCTCTGGTCCAGGGCATCCGGCATTTCTCCCCCAAGCAAGTTGTCAGGTGGCTGAGGGAACCACACACTGAGAAGAACCAGGCTAGTCTAGAATAGATCAAACGAGGAGAGAAGGGCCGAGGATGTAGGTCAGAGGCACCGTACCTGCCTCACAGTGCAAGGTCCTGACATCATCCTATTTATCTATCATCTATCTATCTGTTTATTTATTTTGGAGACCAGGGATCAAACTCGGGACCTTGTGCTTGCCCAAGGCAGATGTGGTATGACTGAATTAAATCCTCGGCTCAAGTGCAAGATCCTGAGTTCAATCCCCGGTACCAGAGGGGAGAAATAAAAAGGAGAGAACGCGGTGTGATCTCAGTGAGGGTCTTGGTCACTTCACCGGCTGCTCACCTGTCACCGCTCACCAAGTGTGCCCGTCTCCTAGTCTCACTGTTCTTTCTCCTCCCTCTTCAGGGAACAAGGGAGCTGTGGGAGTGTCGTTCATGTTCAACGGGACTTCTCTGGGCTTCGTCAACAGCCACTTGACTTCTGGAAGTGAGAAGAAGCTCAGGTAACGGCCCTTCCCACCGCCGCCGGGGTCCCACGGCTTGACTTTGACCTTGTCAGCTCAGCCTGGCCTCAGTGCCCTTTGCATCCTGTCCTGCCAGACTGGGTGGTCTGATCTCAAGTTCCCCAACACCCCTCACCATCTTTTAGGTTGCGGTTTTGCTGTGCAGTTCAGCCTGGCCTGGAACACACTGTGAGGCCAGGCTGGCTTGGAACACCAGGCACTCCTCCTGCCTCAGCCTCCTGCGTGCTAGGATTGCAGGCGCGTGCCACTGTGCTCAGCTCCCGACGACCCCCTCCTTTTTTTCTCTGATACCAGGGATCAAACTCAGGACCTCGTGCTTGCCAGGCAGGCGCAGCACCACTGAGCTACATCCCCAGCCCTCACACCCCTGTTGACTTCTTGCCCTGTGGGGTGGGAATCTGACCTCATGCAAGATGGCACTTTTTCCTTTAATTAGGAGAAACCAAAACTATATGAACATCCTCCGGTTCCTGACCCTGGGAGACAAGAAGCTGAGTCCCTTTAACATCACTCACCGCTTCACCCACCTCTTCTGGCTTGGGGATCTCAACTACCGCGTGGACCTGCCCACCTGGGTAAGGAGCCTCCTTCTGGGCCAGGTGGGGGGACGGGGACCCCTGGGGACAGTTCAAGGCAAATGGTCATGGAGACGCATGCGCTTTTCTTGGGCTCCATGCTGTCCCATCATGGACAGTCCCTAGGCTTGCAGGCCACGTCAGGGAAAGGTACCTCAGGGAGGGCGATGCCTGGAGATGCTGCGGTAGGCCCAGGCTGCCTCCAGTCTGCAGAAAGGAGAGAAAGTGAGGCAGGCAGACCTACCTGTTTCATGAAAGGGTAATAAAAGCATCATGGTGTACACCTATAGTCCCACCACTCTGGGAGGCTGAGTCAGGAAGATCAAAGGTTCAAGTCCACTCTGGACAACTTAGTGACCTTTTGAGAGTCTGTCTCAAAATCTTGGGGTGGGGCCGGGAATTTAGCTCAGTGGTTCCTGCACCTGCCTTGCAAGTGCAAGGACCTGGGTTCAATCCCTGGTAACACATACAACAATGCTGGATGTACAGACTCATGCCCACCAGCAATCTGTACCACATACCACAGTGCCGGGCATGGTGGCTCATGTCTATAATCTCAGCACTTGAGAGGCAGAGGCAGGAGGATTGCTGTGAGTTCAAGCCTGAGCTCAGGGCCAGCCTGAACTACAAAAGTGAGAACCTGTCTCAAAAAAAAAAGAAAAGCTTAGGATGTAGCTCAGTGCAGAAGGCCCTGAATCTGATCATTGGTGCTGAAAATAATACGTAAGTGCTGTTAAGTCAGTTTGCTGAGAATAAAGCATCTACATGTGAAGGTGGCCCAGGCTGGGACTTGGGTCACTGGGACGCCCTGCTCTCCAGGTTCCCTGAACACAGGGAAGCGGCAGCCCCGTCCCCAGGGTCGGGCAAGGGGTGTCTCACCTGGTCGCGTCCTTGCTCCAGGAGGCGGAAACCATCATCCAGAAGATCAGGCAGCAGCAGTACGCTGACCTGCTGGCCCACGACCAGCTGCTGGCTGAGAGGAGGGAGCAGAAGATTTTTCTGCACTTTGGTGAGCAGCTCCTCACACCCCTGCTGCCACCCGCTTGCTAGTGTCCCCGCTGGGGCCCTGTGTCTGCCAAGCAGGGAAATGTGGGGTCAAAACTGAGACCCCATCTTGTTTCAGAGGAAGAAGAAATCACGTTTGCACCCACCTATCGCTTTGAAAGGCTGACTCGGGACAAATACGCCTACACGAAGCAGAAAGCGACAGGGGTGAGTCTCCTTGGGTCCTCCAGGCTTCCTTGACGGCCAGGCAACAGAAAAGGGAAAGAATCATCATTGTCATCAACATCATCATCATCATTGTCGTCATCATCAATAGAGCTGAGCTAATGACCCTATGGCTTACCTTCTGTCCAGATACTAAAGTTCTGAAAGGATATTCAATCGTTATTTGCATAACTAGGTTCTGGAGTCTATTTTTGACAAGTAAAACAAACAACAAATCCAAGGTCCTGTAACCAAATACATTTTGCCAAACTGCCAAATTAATCGACATTAAATGGATCTCTTCCCTGTAAGGTTTAGGAGAGTCTTTATGGGCTTTGGAGCTTATGGTTTTCAGTATCCTAAGAGAGGTTGCTTGCGTTCCAAGGAAAAGGGTTCGGGGAAGATGTAGTGAAACATTTATTTGTTTGCTGGTTGAGAGATCTTTCCTGATGGCCTGGGGGGTGGGGGGTCAAGGGCTCTGCCAGGTGAGGGGCGCAGAGCCGTAGGAGCTGCAGGTCCCCAGGAGTGTGTGGTGGGGAAGGCAAGACAGGAGCCCACGTGACTCACCTGGGCCCAGAAGTGCCAGGGCAAAGGCCATGCAGCAGTCAAGGAGGAAGTGACCGTGGGCGTCAGGCAGGCCTGGGAGCGTCTCAGAGATGCCATGAAGGGCAGCGTGGTTTCTGCAGGCAGTTGTGGTGGTGGAGGGGCTGGCAAACTTGAGGGAAGAGGCAGGGGACACCCTCCAGGCCCAAGCCAGAGGGGCCAGCCCAGGGCAGAGTCCTGATGGGCAGAGGTGTGGGGTCCAGGGCCACTAGAAGCCAGGGACAATGGAGAAAATGGAAGAAAAGGAGGAGGGAGGATTTGTGGGAGGATCCAGCTGCCTTTGATAAAAACTGGAAGAGAGGAAGACAGAGCTGGGTCACAAGGGAAATACAGGGCTTGTCTCCACAGGTACTGATTGGGTGACTTCCGTGGAGAGTCTCAGAGGAAATAGCCAGAGGGTGGTTGAAAATAAGAGACTGAAATTAAAAGAGAAAAATCGAGTGGATTTGTAGCTCTGAGAGTTGTGAGTTTGGAGGAAACAGTTCCCTCTGTGGGGGTAGGTGAGATTGTGCAGCAAGGGGAGAGGACAGGTAAGAGGACGAGGTACGGACAGGTTTGGGTGCCTGCGCTGATGCTGGAAGAGGGGCCCGAGCTAACAGTGGAGGTGGAAGAAGCACCAGCATCCTCCGGGTACCCAGCATCATGGGACGGGGCGGACATCAGGAAGGACTCGTGGTCAGCAGGACGGGAGGGAGTTGAGGAGGAGGAGGACCAGGCACAGGACTGGAGTGGAAGGTTTGGGGCTCTGGGTGGAGTCTCAGGTGGACTCACACTGTAGGAGGACGGGGGCTTCTGTCCTCGAAGCGAGCACGTGGGTCCCTGGGCAGCCGTGCAGGAGCTCAGGTGTCGGCCATCCCGGAGGCTCTGCTGCAGCCCGCTGGTTCTGAGCGGTTCTCGAGGTCCAGGCCGGCTGTGAGGCTCAGGAGCGGGGGGTTGGCGGAGAACGACACGTACAGCGCTGTGGGGAAGGCAGCCATGCTAACCACTGTACACCAACGCCTCCACGTGCACTGCTGTGCGAGTGAGCCATCGGTACGCTCATCCGAACCGCGAGGTGGAACAGCCTTGTTCCCACTCTGGACACAACCAGCCCTGCGTCCACTAACAGGAGAAACGTGATGTATACGTACGATGGAAATACCCTTCAGCAAGCAACAACGTGGGTGAAAGGGCCTGGCACGGTGGGCAGGCACCCAGGAGGCAGAGGCGAGAGGATCTTCTCGAGTTCAGGCCGGCCTGGGCTACATAGTGAGTTCAAAGCCAGCCTGAGCTACCCGGTCAGATCCTGCCTCTTAGAAAACAAAACCAAACCCCGAGAGGGATCCAGGCCATCGAGAAGTGCGGGCACGTGCAAGGTGGAAGTGTGAGGCCGCCCAGGAGTACATGCTCAGTCCTTAGCAGACGATTTCCAGGATGCGGAGGTCACCAGTTCGTCGTCCTCCTCTTGTTCTGTCCTCTGGCTCCCATTCTTTGTTATTTCTCTTTCTTCTTACTGAAGAAAAAGAAAAAAGGAGCAGGCCGCTGACCACGCTTTGATTTTCTTTGCAGATGAAGTACAACCTGCCCTCGTGGTGTGACCGCGTCCTCTGGAAGTCTTACCCTCTGGTGCACGTGGTGTGTCAGTCCTACGGTGAGTCCGTCTGCGACTTCAAGAACGGCACAACTGGGGGCCTCGGTCTGCTCATCTGGAAAATGGACGCGTCCCCGACCCATAGTCAGAGGACCTCCACACAGGAGCCTTCCAGGCCTGGGTCCCTTCTCTAGCCACAGCCCCCTTGCACCTCTGAGCAGTTTTCATCTCTGGGATAAGGCAGCCATTTGCTCTCCCCAGCCACCCTCCGGGGAGCCTGGCGTCACTTCCTGCCTGCGGGCCTAACGCTGGCTCCCAGAACTGCTGCACAGTGAGGACGGGAGAAGAGGGTCCCCACACCTAGGGCTTGGTGGAAAAGGAAGGGCGAAGCAACGGGGAACCTCCGGGGCGACACTGAGAGGGAGGATCTGGGACAGAAGGACTTCGAGTTCGGGGAACTGGGCTGAGCCGGGAGTCTGTCTGTCTGCATGACACTTACCCCAGACCTGGTGCTCGGGCCACCCACCCTGTCCTCACCACAGCTGGCTGGACACTCCCAGGTGGCCGCCCTCTGAGGCCCCTGGCAGTGCCCCTGACAGCAGTCCGCGCCAGCCTCGCTGGGCTCGGGGATCCTGGCTGCTGGTGCCAGCCGGCCTGCCTTGGCTTGTCGTCCGGGCTCCGGCCAAGCCCTCCTCCTACCCATCCCTGCAGGCAGCACCGGCGACATCATGACGAGTGACCACAGCCCAGTGTTCGCCACGTTTGAGGCCGGGGTCACTTCCCAGTTTGTCCCCAAGAATGGTAAGCAGCGGCCGAGGGTGGGACTCAGGGTCCCTCAGAGACAGAGGCCTGGCACTCAGCAACCCAGGGTCTGCAGTGGTGTGGCTCACACATACAGACACACAAACACACACACACACCCGGCCCAGGTTTCCAGGCATGCAGGCCACATCACCATTTCCGGCCGGAGCATCTTCCTGCTGTTTTGGTAAATATACCAGCCTATTACAGACTTAGCTTCCGTAGTCAGAAAGGTTGCTGGTGTCTACCAGAGTGTGGCTTCACCAAAGCTGATGCTGGGGCATGGGCACAGGGACAATTATTGATTATTGCTGCATTTGTTCTGGCATGTGTTTTTGTTTGTTGTTTGTTTTTTGGGGTTTTTTGTTTGTTTGTTTGTTTGTTTAGTTTTGTTTTTTGAGACAGGGTCTTGCTTTATAGTTCAGGCTGGTCCTGAGTTCAGCCTCAAACTCACATCACAGCAATCCTCTTGCCTCTGCCTCCTGAGTGCTGGGATTACAGGCGTGAGCCACCACGCCTGGCACTGTGGTATGTGGTACTGATTGCTGCTGGGGTGAGTCTCCATGCCCAGTATGGTATGTGGTTACTGGGGATTGAACCCAGGCCCTTGCGCTCGCAAGACAGGCTCCGGAACCACTGAGCTAAATCCCTGGCCCAGGGTCTTGCTTTTTGTAGTTCAGGCTGGCCCTGAGCTCAGACTGGAATTCACAGCAATCTTCCTGCCTCTGCCTCCCGAGTTCTGGGATTACAGGCTTAAGGGCGTGAGCCACTACATCTGGCACTGTGGTATGTGGTACTGATTGCTGGTGGATATGAGTCTCCACGCCTGGCGTTGTTGTATGTGGTTTCCAGGGATCGAACCCTGGCCCTTGCACTTGCAAAGCAGGTGCCGGAACCACTGAGCTAAATCCCCTGTCCTGTTCTGGCATGTTTTAAGCTGACCTCTTCTGGGTAGGCAAGAATTTTAGCTTTCCATTGAATAGTGTGGTGTACTTTATTTAATTATATTTGTATTTTCAAAATGTGTCTATTTAAAACATTAAGTAGACATTAGTGGTGCTGAAGATGTTAGACACTGTGGAAATGCAATGTGGGCGGCTGTCTTGGAAAACACTAGCTCTTTGTTTTCAGTTTGTTTTTGATTTTTGCTTGATTTTTGTTGTTGTTGTTGGAGGGGTGGTCTTGCTATGTAATTCAAGCTGGCTTTGAACTCATTACATAGCCCGGGATGGCTTTGAATTCTCAGCAATCCTCCTGCCTCAGCCTCATACATGCTAGGGTCACAGATGTGCACCACCTCACCCAGTTCTGGAAACACTAGATTGCAGGCAGTTTTTCAAGTTGCTAAGCCCAGCGTGGTCACTAGGGTGCCCTTGTCGCAGCAGGGCCAGACAGTCCCTGTCAGGAGCCTATCTGGCCCTCGCCCTGAGTAGCCAGGACCCAGTCCTTACATCTGTGCGGCACACAGTTTGGCCTGTCAGGAAGGCTGCGTGTGGGAAACCCACATCCAGGCAGGAAGAGGCCGTCTCCCTCTGTCCTCTGTGCCCTGAGGGACACAGGTGAGACTGGCACACTCTTCCTGGGGTGTAGCCCTGGCAACATGGCCTCTGTGCCCCGGTTTGGCATTGTTCAGCCAGTTCTGTCTCCTTTCCAGAGCCTCCTTAGCCCTGAGTCTCCTCCTCAACCCTGCTCCCTCTCCCATCTCTGTGGCTTCCGACAGCCTCAGTGGGGCGGCCCACGTCACCCCCTGGTCCCTGGTGATGCCGTTGTCCATTTTTGGCTCCAGGACCCTGATCCTTCGGAGGGAGCTTAGTTGAGTTCCTACCTAAGGGAGCCTGTCCTGGGGAGAAAGGCAAGAAGGACAGATGGGTGAGAGAGACGGAAGGAAAGATTTCTTTTTGCTCTCAAGCAGTCAGAATTTATAGGAAAGGAAAGAATGTTTAAAGCCAGCTTATATCTCTGCCCTCGGGAGGCTGAGGCAGAAGGATTGTCACAAGTTCCAGGTTGGCTTGGGCTCTACCGAGTCCAAGGCCAATCTGAATTGTATGGTGAGACCCTGACTCAAAGAAGGAAGGAAGAAAGAAAGAAAGTATCCACAGTCACAAATTAACTGCGTAGTGTGACAGGTCAGAGGCCAGGGTGAGGCCTGGGGACATTGTGCTTCGCGAAGACGGAGCATAGTGAGACCCTGTCTTTAAAAGGCTGCACAAAGGCCATTAAACAGTGAGACCGTGAGCACCTGGGCCGTCGCTCCAGCTCTCTGCCGGGCCGCGGAGGCCGACTGCCGACTGAGGTCGGGGGCTTTTCTGGGGGCCAGTACCGAGAGTGGGTCTCGGCTTCTCGAGCTAGCTGCATCTTCTGCGCTCCGGGCCTGGGTGGCCAGCTCGGACCGACCTGAGAGGCTGATGCCCAGTGTGGGTTGGCGCTGGTACTCACAGTGCTTTTACTCCAAGGCAAACTTCTTCTCCTGGACTCTGCCCTTGCTGGGACCCTAAAGGGGAGCTTGGCATGGTGAGTCCGCTCTCAGTGGAAGCAGCTCAGAGCAGCTGACTGAAGACCTTTATCCTGGCATACTGCCACCAACCCTGCTCTCACTGCCGCAGGCCCCGGGACTGTGGACGGCCAAGGGCAGATCGAGTTCTTCGAGTGCTACGCCACTCTGAAGACCAAGTCCCAGACCAAGTTCTACCTGGAGTTCCACTCCAGCTGCCTGGAGAGTGAGTGACCTCGCTGCCTTTGGGGTGGGCGGGCGGGTCTCTGTCCTGAGTCCTTTTCAGATCCACGTCTGGCCTCATGTCTCTCCTCTGCAGAGGGGCTACCTGGCTCCTCGCCCGGCCCACTCGGCAAACTCTCACACCCTTGAGCTCCCCCAGCTGGGCTGTAACTCAGCCCGGGTCCTGAGCAGATGAGTCCATGGAAGCCACAAGCGCCCTACCCAGCGGCTGGCAGCTCTCCACGTTGCCCGGGCCCCTCGTTCTTATGGGCACCTCCCACAGCAAGTGCAGTGGGCACCCTCCTCTTGCACAGCCGTGGTCAGGAAACATCCTTTCTAGGTGACATTTCTGGGCACATGGCTGACTGCTCCTTGGCTGTAGTTCTCGCTGGATGGGCTGGAGGGAGGGGGGAGGAACCCACTCCACAGGCGGAAGCACGAAAGTCGTCACCAGCCACGATTCTGTCCCCTGTGCCTGGCCCTTGTCCAGCTCAGCCTTGGTGACCCAGGGGCCTTCGCCACCAAGTCCCCAAACCCTAGTGCAGCAAGCTGGGTCAGAGCAGCTGCAGAAAAGATGGAGATTTTTGTGCGGCTGTTTTTAATAAACTATCGAGACATTTGCATACATTTCTATGGAAACAGCGTATTAGGAAGCTTAAATTAGAATTTCAAAAGGCTGCTATCCTGAGTGGTGTGGGACGAGCTGTCAGGTTTCCCAATCTTCTTGCCTGGGATGCGATGATTTCTTTGTTGCCTGGTTTATTGCTAAGGGGAGCTGGAGGTGGGGGGATCTCTTTGATGTTCCTAAAAATAATTCGAGCATATTGGCAAATGACCATCCCCTGCGTAAAAAACAGAATCCCCAGGCAGCCTGACACTTCGATGCTGCTGAGAGCCCCAAAACTTGAGAGGGGGGAAAGCTTCTTCCCTGCTGGGGGCGGTCGTCCCGGGGCCGTCTGTGTCAGGCCCCTGCTCTGTCCTCTGTCCCCCAACAGGCTTTGTCAAGAGCCAGGAAGGAGAGAACGAAGAGAGCAGTGAGGGGGAGCTGGTGGTGAAGTTCGGCGAGACCCTCCCCAAGGTAACTCTGGGAGAGGAAGCTCCCAGCGGACGTCGGGATCACCACCCCCAACACTAGGTGACAGCAGGACCAAGACCTCGCCCGAGCGAAGAGGGCTGTGGGTGGCCCCAGTATTCTAGGCTCCTCCGTGATCATGGCTGAGACTTAACAGCCGACAGAAAATCACACGATTTTGCAAAGAAGAGAACAATAGCCAGGCTGGGCATAGTGGCAAATGCCTGTAATCCTCAGGAGGCTGAGGCAGGATGATGATTGTGAGTTCAAGGACACCCTGTGCTCTACGGCCCAAACTGCATAGCGGGACCTTGCCTCAAGAAAATCCAGAAATAAAGAAATAAGGGGGGGCCAGGGATTTAGCTCAGTGGTTTTGAGCCTGTCTTGCAAGTGCAAGGGCCCAGGTTCAAACCCCTGGTAACCACATACAATACTGGGTGTGGAGACTCACCCCAGCAGCAACCAGTACCACACACCACAGTGCTGGGAGTGATGGCTCACGCCTGTAATCCCAGCACTCAGGAGGCAGAGGCAGGAGGATTGTGATGTGAGTTGGAGGCTGAGCTCAGGGCCAGCCTGAACCACAAAGCAAGACCCTGTCTCAAAAAAAAAAAAAACAAAGAAAGAAAGAAATAAGGAAACCCTAATCTACAGGAAAGACTTGTTTATGGGCACCCATTCATAGCGGCAGATGCAAAACTCTGCTCCAAATTCACCCAATTTCCTTTTGTTTTTTCTTTCAATTGATTTTTTTGAAGAGTCTGCCTGGTAGAATGTAGTGTTCTCGTTCTCGTTTTTGGACCAGAGACGGGACTCGAGACCTTGTGCTTGTGAAGCTCGCGCCAGAACCACTGAGCTAAATCTAGAATTAGTCTTCTGATAATAGAGTTTTATTTGCTTTTCATAATGATCACACCCGTTGTGAGGAGCTCGCATGAGCTTTCTCTTTCGCATGCTCTTCTTGGCCCCAGCTTGCCCACTGCTCAGGGACGGCCCGCAGACCTTTCTGGGGGTGCCTGCTGCGGTATGGTGCACAGCCTCTTCCAGACTTGGCTCCAGCAACCGGCCCTGGGTTTTCTTGGACCCTGTAGAGTCGGGAAGGAAGGGAGAAAGGCAGCGGGCATGGGGCTTTCTGGGGTCAGTCCTCTCCCTGGGGCCCTGGAGCTCAGCCAGCGGCGGAAGCCTGAGCTGCAGGTGGTAGGGATGGGGCTGAGAGGAAGGTGAGGCGCCGCCTGGTGGCCGGGCACAGGTCTGGCCTCCTCCCCACACCTCAGGAGCTGAGACTTGCACCAGGACATCTTCAGCCCCACTTTCCTGCGTGTGCCCACTTCCACCTGTCCACCCACCTGCTCCTCGCCTGCTCCACCCGTTGGCACTGACCCTTAGCTTTCTCTCTGCAGCTGAAGCCCATCATCTCTGACCCCGAGTACCTGCTGGACCAGCACATCCTGATCAGCATAAAGTCCTCTGACAGTGACGAATCCTATGGTAGGCTACACGTCCCCACTGATCCCCTTTCCCTTTCCCATGGGCTCTGGGCTTAATGGCCCAGAGCCAAGTCCTTCCCACATGTGGACCCTCCTGGGTATCCAGTCTATGTCCAGTCTTTGCAGGTATCGTGTGATTTTATCCTATGTATTAGGCAGCTGAGACACGGCACTCAGTATAAAGGAGGCTCACAGGTTCTGTGGGTTCAGTCTATCTCTGGTCAGCTGGCGGAAACAGATGCCGGAAGGAAACGAAGAGGAAACCTACTCACTTCACAGCAGTTAGGAAGCAGGAAGAGAAGGGAGGAGCTGGAGACTAGAACACACTCTTCTAGAGCACACCCCCAGTGGCCACCTCCTGACACATTTCGCTACTAAACTCCATGGGTGAAGGTTGAGGCAGGAGATCATTACAAGTTCAAGGCCAGCCTGGGATACATAATCAGAGAAATCCTGTCTCAAAAAAGCCCCCCCAAAAACTCAATAGATAAATACAATGTAGCACACTCATAATACAGTCACTCTATACACACACACACACACACACACACGACTTTGAGAACATTTAGATCTACACCATAACACCTACCATTCTGCAGTGCATGGGTGTAAATGGAAGCCCAGAAGGATCAAATGACTAGCCCAGGTCTGGAAGGTAGAACTGGCTAAGCCTAATCTGAGCCCAGCTCTCTCTGTGCTTGCCCAAGTCTCACCCTCCATGCCTAGCTGCAACCTGCCCATTGGGCAAGGTGATTTCCTTTGGATTTTAGGACTTTTTCTTTGCATGAATTTTGAACTTTTCTGCCTGTCTTGATTTGTCATTGGTTGCATTGTTTAAAACACTGAGGCACTGTCTTCATTTGGCGTCCCCTACAGCAACCAGATTAACATCCAATTCTTTCTGCTGGATTTAATTTTTCCTTAAACAGTGACTCATCCATGGGGACTTCATTTTGCTGTGGTGTTTGTTATTTCTCCCAAATAGTTGAGGCATTGTTTGTGAGGGGCTATGAACGGACCCCTCCTGGGCTATTGTTTATTTGTCCTTGTTTGCTCATTCGTCTGTTTGCTGAGACAGGATCTCTCTATGTAGTTTAGACTGAACTTGAACTCACTATAGAGCCCAGGCTGGCCTCAAACTCCGGGTGCTCCTCCTGTCTCACCCTCCCCAGAGCTGCGATTGCAGGCATCTGCCCCCAGGTCCAGCTGGGCTGTTGTTCTGAGGCACTGTCTTCAAGTGTTAGGATCCAGCCTCCAAACTAAGGCTCCTCGCTCCTCCTGTGGGTGGCTGGATCTTGATGGTGCTATCGGCTTCTCTTCCCCTCAGGTGAGGGCTGCATTGCCCTTCGGCTGGAGGCCACAGAAACCCAGTTGCCCATCTATACCCCGCTCACCCACATTGGAGAGATGACAGGCCACTTCCGGGGCGCCATTAAGCTGCAGACCTCCCAGGGCAAGACGAGGGAGAAGCTATACGGTAAGCCAGCCCTTGGGGCCTCCCAGCCTGCGCATACATTAGGGGTGTGTGCATTAGGGCCTGTGATTCCTTGCAACCAAGGTTCCCCAGGTCTCTGCTGTGGCCTTGGCAGCACCCAAGAGCAAAGGAGCTCAGGCAGTCCGAACCTTCCTTTCCCCACTGAAGACTTTCCCTAAGCCAGGTGTCATGGCACACACACTCCTGTCAGCCTGGCTCTCTGGGAGGCTGAGGCAGGAGGATCACAAGTGCAGACCCAGCCTGGATGACTCAGCAAGATTCAGTCTCCAAAAAGAGAAAATAGGGGGCTGGGGATTTAGCTCAGTGGTTCCGGTGCCGGTCTTGCAAGTGCAAAGGCCGTAGTTCAATCCCCGGTAAGCATATACAACAATGTCAGGTGTTGAAATTCACGCCCACCAACAGTCACAACCACATACCAGAGTGCGGGCATGATGGCTCACGGCTGTAGTCCTAGCACTCGGGAGGCAGAGGCAAGAGGATTGCTGTGAGTTCAAGCCTGTGCTCAGGGCCAGCCTGAACTACAAAAGTGAGACCCTGCCTAAAAAATATATATAGAGAGAGAAAACAGGCGGAGTGAGTGAGGTGTCTTGGGATCGGACATCCCCAGTGCCATTTAAAAAGTTGCCTCCAGCATACTGTCGCCCGTACTGACACCTGGAAGCCCCAGCGCTGTTCTTAGCACATTTCTTTGGTTTTTCCCTCCTCCGGCTCCAGCTGCCTTCAAAACAGGAGGATCTTTTAGTCTGTCCCCCAGCAGGGCACCTGTGCACCTTCTCAACCTGACCCCAGGTCTTCATGTCATCTTAAATGCTACTTCCTTACTCCCGCTGGCTGCAGGAAAGCGCCACTTACTGTGGCGAATGACACGGACTGGAGATGTAGCTCGGGGTAGAGCGCCTGCCTCGCACGCTCCCCGATGCACTAACACATGTCCTCACCCGCTGTGAAACCCCATCTGTACCCCAAGGAGACACTGCTGATCAAGTCTTAGATGAAAACAGTCCTGGGCTGGGGATTTAGCTCAGTGTTTCTGGTGCCTGCCTGGCAAGTGCAAAATCCTGAGTTTGATCCCCGGTACTGAGAAAAATAAGTAGATAAAAACGGTCCCCGCTCTTTTGGAAAGATATTATTAGCATCATGAGAACATAGTACCCCAAGATTCAAATCTGTCATTTTCTCTTACCTCTACTCCAAAATTTTGAAGCTTGCAAATTCATATCTGTACTTCGTATTAAATGTTCTCTGTTTGATATGAAATAATAAAAGGGTTGAGAAATACAGAGCTGCCCAGAATTTGTTGACCAAATATTTCTTCCTTTTTACACAGGCAGCAGTCAATTTCTTTTTCTTTTTCTTTCCTTGTCTCCCTCCAATCCCTACCAAGGACTGAAATAACAGTGCTACAATGCCTGCAGTGAACTGGGCTTTTCTGTCTCTCTTTTTTATTTGTTAGACAGGGTCTTGCTTTTGTAGTTCAGGCTGGCCCTGAGCTCAGGCTTGAGCTCACAGTTAACTACAGACTTAATAACGTAGGAAGTGATCGTCTCACACTCGCCATCTCCCTTACCTCTCACGGCAGTCCCCTGTTATTATCCTTGTTGGGCAAAAAGGGAAACCGAGGCACACAACAGCTAAGTGACTGGCTGCAGGCCGTGTGCCCAGTCAGTGGCCAGGCCAAGGGGAGGTTCATGCAGTGCCCCCAGGTGCCATTCTCAGGGATCTGGCTCCTCTGTGCCCTGGGAGAGCTGCTTCCTCCCACCGGTCAGTGGGTTGGAGTGACGGGACTTGGCACTGTGGCAGCCAGAGTCTCCATTCCCACGACCCTCCTGTGCAGTTGGCCTTGAGTAGTAAACGCTCTTTTAGAGCCACTTTTCACTTTTGTTTTGTTTTAATCTGGTAAGCAATATTTATGGGACTGTCACATGAAATGACAACTCTGTCACACAGGCCAATTCTTCTGGAGCCAAGGTAGTAGGCATAACTAATCAATCACCAAGTGCTGAAGTCATGGCAGGCACAACTAATCAATTACTGAGTAGAGGCCTCAGGCTCTTGCTTGAAACACTTTCCCAAATAGCCACAATTTCACCATCCACTCGGCATCCCAAACCAAACGTGGGTAGCAGAGCCCTCATGTGCTCCTTTCTGGATCTTGCCTTCCAGACTTCGTCAAGACAGAGCGGGATGAGCCCAGCGGAGTGAAGTGTCTGAAGAACCTCATGAGCCACGACCCCATGAAACAGTGGGAACCTGCCAACAGGTAGGCCTGGGGACTTGGTGCCAGCCCGGCCGTGCAGAGAGGGCACAGGAGAAGCCGCAGGCAGAGGAGGGGGCCCCTCCCACCCCAGGAGAGCTCTGTCCTGCCCTCCGTTCTTGGAGTGGTCCGTGTGACCTCGAGGAAGCTTGAGAGACTTCCCTACCAGGAAGCTCCGTCCACCATTAGACGGGCACTGCTGTGTGTCAGGTGCTAGAGAAATCCCAGCAAGTGGGGTGCAGTCCCCGACTTGGGAACTTGGGCCGACGGAGCTGCAGCGGGATCCCCAAGGCCCGAGTGCCCTGAACTCTGTTCTCATGGTCCTCACTGACCGTGTGCGGTGTCACTGTGGGGTCACCTCCATCACCCGCCGGGCCACACCTCAGTCAGGGAGCACAGGGGCATTGAAGAGGCAGAGCCCAAGGCGCCAAGGGGCACCAGAGGGCGCTCTCCTTGGCAGGCGAGAGGGCGCCTGACCCTGCCTCTGTCTCCCTGCAGGGCCCCGCTGTGCAGTTCTCTGAGCATCACTGACATCCTGAATCCTAGCTACGCAGGCGTGGGCCCCTTCGGGCAGCCCCTGCACCCCAAGTCGGCCATGTCCCCGTCCCCAGACCAGCCCCTCCCGGCCTGGAGCTACGACCCGCTGCCGAAGGACTCCTCCCTGGGCCCTGGGAGAGGGGACAGCTCTCCCACCCCTCCCTCCCAGCCACCACTCTCACCCAAGAAGTTCTCCACCTCAGCAGGCCGGGGCCCCTGTCCCCGGCCGCAGGAGTCAAGGTCAGTACCCTCGTCACTCAGTTGGCTGGGGCCCCCCCTAGAACGGCCTTGAAGGCAGGACCTATTGGTGCCTGCAAAGCCCTAGCTCAGTGATGCAGGGGGATTTTATTTATTTTTTAAGTGGTCTGTGTTTACAAATGACAGGCGTTTATCCATCTGTTTATTCATTTATTATGCGGTACCGAGGATCAAACTCACAGCCTTGTGCTTGCAAGGCAGGTGCAGTGCCACTGAGCTAAAGCCTCGGCCCGATGCAGTGGCATCGGGGGCGATAGGAATGTTTAAAGTCCCACGCACAGGAGTGGGAGCCAGCTTCCCCCAGACAGGCTCACAGCCAGACTCCTAGTGTTTTCTTCAATAAGCAAAACCCTGCCCTGAGAGGTGATGTCCCTGGCAGAAAGTAAGATGTGTCCCCAGCGCTCATTCCCACAAGCGGCTCGGCAGGAAGTGAGGGCAGTGAGAGGTCAGGAAGCAGCGCTCGGGCCTCAGCTAGAGGCACAGTTCTTCCTCGGCCACAAGCCAGACACGCCGTTCTCTTCCCTTCATCTTTGTCCTATGTCCGACTGTGTCCTCTCTGGTCTTTGTTGCAAGCGCTCTGCTGTTTCCTTTCCATGATGACATAGATGACAAAGGGAATCCCTTCCACGGAGGGGTCTTTGTTACAGTGTCAAGCCAATCATACAGCAGCGTAAATTTGTAACTCCAGCTACTCAGGAGGCTGAGGCAGGAGGACCGAAAGTTTGAGCCCAGCCTGGGCAACTTCTGAAACTATCTCAAAGTTAAAGGAAATGGGGCTAGGGATACAGCGTGTCCATCTCTAGTACCACAAAGCAAACAAAAATACAACACAGGCAAAATGCAAACACAGGCCAGCAGAGCATAGGTTTTGTTCTTGAGTCAATGGCAGCTTCCTTCAAGTCTGGAAGATTATCCTGAGACCCTCAGGGCACCAAGGTGGTCACAGAAGAGGCCACAAGTTCCCTCTGAAAAGGGCAGAATCACCAAGGGCACAGGAGAGGCCATGGGGCTGGGGGGAGGCAGGCCGGGCCTGTCTCGGGGACGCAGGGAAGATGGGCCAGAGAATGGGGCAGGATTGGGGCGACAGTCACTTCCTGCCTCCCTAGTGCCAAAGTCCCTGCTCCTTGGTTCGAGGTGAGGGCATGGAATAACACTACCATCGGATCTTATTTGTCACTTTTTTTTATTGATGTGACAAGTGTAGAACATGAAATTAACCATTTCAGAATAAACACTTTGGTGGCGCTTGATGCATTCAGTGTTATTACTCCCACCACTACTTCCAGCTCTTTCCAAAACATTTTTAAATCCAATCATTTTATTCCTGGTGAGTCTCACTGTGTAGTTCTGTCTGGCCTTAAACTCACCGTGTAGCCCAGAGTGCCCTAAAATTCATAGCAGTTATCCAGCCTCGGCTTCCTAGGTGCTGAAGTTAACACCTGGCTCATGTGCAAAATTATTTTTATTTTTACACTCTTTTTGTCATCCTGTTTGGGTCTTTTTGTTTGTTTGTTTGTTTTTGGTACCAGGGATTTAACTCCAGACTTTACGCTTGAGAGGTGGCAGGTGCTGGATCCACTGAGCTAAATCCCAGGCTATTTTTAACTTTCTTGAGACACAGGTCTCACTACATTGCCGGGCTGACCTAGAACTTGGATCTCTTCAGCCTCAGGCTTCCTAGCAGCTGGTATTACCTGTGTCTCCCTGTGTGACTGGTTCCTAAACATCTTTAATCAGCCCTAGACAAAAGGCCAGTCCATGGAGCAGCCACATAGCGCCCCGTGTCCCAGATTCTGAACACTGCCTGCTCCTCCCTCCTGTTCCCTGTGCTTTAGGCCCAGTGAGCTGGGGAAGGGGCCGGCCGACTCCCCTCAGGAGGACCTGCTGCCCACCAAGCCGGAAATGTTTGAGAACCCACTGTATGGCTCCGTGAGCGCCTTCCCCAAGGTGGTCCCCAGGAAAGAGCAGGAGTCCCCCCAGATGCTGCGGAAGGAGCCCCCGCCCTGCCCGGAGCCAGCGGCAATGTCACCCGGTGCCCTGCTCTCCAAAGCCCAGGAGGCTGAGGGCAGCAAGGGCCCAGGCAAGCAGGTCCCCACACCCTTCCTCAGCCCTGTGCCCCGGCTCCGCTCCTTCACCTGCTCGGCCTCCACTGAGGGCAAAGCCACCACTGGGGACAGGAGCCAGGGGAAACCCAAGGGTGCCTCTGGCTCCCAGGCCCCAGTGCCAGCCAAGAGGCC
>PVIR01024452.1:0-25920 GCA_004026965.1 Petromus typicus | reverse complement strand
ATACCACAGTGCCGGGCATGGTGGCTCACGCCTGTAATCCCAGCACTCGGGAGGCAGAGGCAGGAGGACTGCTGTGATGTGAGTTTGAGGTTGAGCTCAGGACCAGCCTGAACCACAAAAAGCGAGACCCTGTCTCAAAAAACCTAAAAAAAAAAAAAAAAAAAAAAAAAAAAAGAGCCTGGGGCCAGGGATTTAGCTCACTAGTTCCAGCACCTGTCTTGCAAGCGCAAGGACCCAGGTTCGATCCCCAGTAACCACATACCATACTGGGCATGGAGACTCATGCCTGGCAGCAACCAGTACCACATACCACAGTGCCCGCCATGGTGGCTCATGCCTATAATCCCAGCACTCAGGAGGCAGAGGCAGGAGGATTGCTGTGATGTGAGTTTGAGGCTGAACCACAAAGTGAGACCCTGTCTCAAAACACAAACAAACAAAAAAAAAAGAGCCTGGAGTGAAGTGTTTCAAGCCCTAAAGGAAAACAACTTCCAACCCAGACTGATGTATCCTGCAAAACTATCCTTCAAAATTGATAGGGAAGTAAGCTACTTCCATGACAAAGAACACCTGAAAAACTTCACAAATACAAAAACTGTGTTCCAAAACATTCTAAAGAATATCTTGGAGGGCCGGGGATATAGCTCAGTGGTTCCGGTGCCTGTCTTGCAAGTGCAAGGGCCCGGGTTCAATCCCCGGTAACCACATAACAATACTGGGCATGGAGACTCACCCCAGCAGCAACCAGTACCACATACCACAGTGCCAGGTGTAGTGGCTCATGCCTGTAATCCCAGCACTCAGGAGGCAGAGGCAGGAGGATTGCTGTGATGTGAGTTTGAGGCTGAGCTCAGGGCCAGCCTGAACCACAAAAAAACCCTAAGGGGAAAAAAAAAGAATATCTTGGAGAAAAATAAGGAAAGTTACAAATCCATGAGACCTAACATAGTCAACCCATTGGGGCCAAATAAGAAACTGCTGGGAAAAGGGCAAAAGTAGAATGACAGAGCCAAGAACAGGAAAACATGGCAACATTAAATTTGCTTATATCACTCATAACCATTAATGTCAATGGACTCAATGCGCCAATTAAGAGATACAGACTGGCAGAATGGATCAAAAAGCAAGATCCTACAATGTGCTGCATACAAGAAACACACCTAATTCAGAAAGAAACACATGGAGTGAAAGAAAAGGGATGGAAAACAATACCCCATATGAGAGAAAACAGCAAAAAGTATGAGTGGTGTTCTTATTTACAGACAGACCTGACTTCAAGCCACAACTGATAAAGAGAGATAAAGATGGACACTATCTCTTAGTACAGGGAAAAATCCAAGAGAAAGAAATAACAATCTTAAATATCTATGCACCAAATTTTAATGCACCCAACTATATAAAACAAACATTAATGGACATGAAAAACCAGATAAACTCTAATGCAATAATAGTAGGGGACCTCAATACCCCACTGTCACAAAGAGACAAATCGACGGGACAAAAAGTCAATAAGGAAATCCTGGAGCTCAACCAGGCTCTTCAGCAAATGGACTTAATAGATGCCTACAGAGTATTTCACCCCACAAAGTCAGAATATACATTCTTCTCAGCTGCTCATGGATCATTCTCCAAAATAGACCATGTGCTGGTTCATAGAACAAGTTTAAGCAAATGTAAAGGGATTGAAGTTATCCCTTGTATACTATTGGACCACAGTTCCCTAAAATTAGAGCTGAATCAGAAAAGAAAGCCCAGGATCCTAACAAACATAAAAAAGTTGTGGTTCTTCTACAGAATGGAGTATTACTCTGCCATTCAGAATGATAAGATTAAGTCATTCATACTCAAATGGATGTACCTTGAGAACATCCTCATAAGTGAAATAAACAGGTCACAGATGTTTAAATATCATATCTTTTCTTTGGTATGAGAATATGAAGTTGTAAATGAGTTATAGTATGTATAGTTAGTACTGCGAAGTAGAAAATATTTCAAGGAAAGAGTGTAAGTGTACATAACGAGGGGAAAATGAGTGTGGTAATAATAAAGAAAACAAAGATTGGGTATACAGGGGGCGGGGGGAAAAGGGAAAAAATGAGAATCAGGTCATGTCATATTCTGGTACAAACTCAATGTTGAATGAGACTATCATGTGTATTCATAATGTACCAATAAAGATAATTTAAAATATAAAAATTAATTAATTAATTAAAAACAGTGTTTCCGGCATCTGCCTGGCTAGAATCACATGCTACACTACCTAAAATAATCAATATATTTCCTGCATAAAATTATAATTCCTTCAAAATTATGATGGGCATGATATACTCTCAGAGCAACTTATCCACTCATTCTTAGTAGTAGCTTTCCCTAAACTCATATGCTATGATTCCACAAGTGCATACTTAGTCAGTTACTAATAAAAGTGTCACAGTCTCCCAGAGGGATCAGGCGCAACCTTTAACCCTGCCTTTTCCAATCTTCAGAAAAACCATTTTCAGCCATGTTTTCAAAAGAAGTGTATTTTCCTAACTCTGACCTACACGGAGAACCACCCTGTCTTCTAAGCCAAGTTCAACAACGTCGTAGTTTGCAAAAGGCCAAACAAAAAAGTTTTCCAAACTCTATTATACAAGTCCTATCCTAAACTTCAGTCTAGAAATATCCTTAACTCCACTTTGACCACATTTCTAAAACTAACCTCTGATGACACTTATGGCTGACAAATGGGAGTGAGAGACTCTTGGGACAGAGATCGGCAGAGC
This sequence comes from Petromus typicus, assembly GCA_004026965.1. Taxonomy (NCBI): domain Eukaryota; kingdom Metazoa; phylum Chordata; class Mammalia; order Rodentia; family Petromuridae; genus Petromus; species Petromus typicus. Next base: position 23,155 of record PVIR01024452.1, on the reverse strand, counting down.
CAATTACAAATCCTCCAGGAACTCGAGAGGTCAGCGCGTTGGCAAACCCCGCGTCCGTGGAAGGGTCTATGTAGACGTCTCCGAGTCGATGCAGAGTCTGTGACCAGCAGCAGCGTGAGCGGTGGGAGACTTGGCCCTGCGCCCAGGGATTTCCCAGGAAAACAGAGCTGAAGGGGAAACAGTTCGGAGTGCGAGGGGCTCTCTCTCCACATGGTTCACGGGTGCTAGGAAACAAGATTTGGGAGGAAAAAACAATGGCTGGCCAAGTGAGTTTTATTCACTTCTGTTATATAGAGTTGAATACACTGACTTCCTGGATTTGAACAATTTGGCTGATTCTGCTCTTTTTAATTTTGGATTGAATATGGCTCAAAGATCTGTGGAAAAAAAATCATTTCTACTTTCATAGGAGAGCAAGAAAGTCAATAGAAATAAAACCTCAAGCTATGAAAGTTTTCTAATAGACACAGCTTATTTTCTGAGTGAATCCAGGCTGACAATAAAAACCAAATTAGCTAAGTGTTCAAATGAGGGAATTTGACTGAGATGGTGAGTTCAAGGTCCTGCTTCTCAGGCCGTTCAAGGACGTGTCCCCTGGGCAGGCACAGGACAAGCGCAAGGGCCACAGAATCGGCCGGAACCAGATCAGTGAAAATCAAAGGGCTTTTCTAAAATACTAAGATTAATTAACTTGATGTAGCTAATATTTTTCACTGAAGTAGTTTTTATCCCTGAATAAGTGACATGAAATTTAGTGGTTTGTGGTGAAAATTAATTTGACAAAAATATAGATAGAAAATCCTACGTGATTTGACAAGCTAGAGGATGACTAGAGATGACTGAAGTTGTTTATATTGGGGTTGATATTTGTGTCTCACTTAATATACTGCATTGAGATACTTCCATTTGTAAGGAGTTGAATTTTCCTTTTTTGTAACTTCTATGTTGCCATTTTGAAGTCATAATTTGGAAACTAAACCCATTAATAATAATTAACCACATAATCACCATCTAGAGATGCCACGCAAGGAATAAAAACACCTCAGAAACTAAGTTTTTCTGAAAACTAAAGATATTTTTCCTTACTTCCACTGAAGCTGAGAAATCCTCACAGTGATTTTTGTGCACAGAGATTTAAAAAAAAAAAAAAAAAAAAATTTAAGGGCCGGGGATTTAGCTCAGTGGTTACAGCGCCTGTCTTGCAAGCACAAAGACCCGGGTTTGATTCCAGGTAACCACATACCATACTGGGTGTGGAGACTCACGCCTAGCAGCAATCAATATTACATACCACAGTGCCGGGCGTGGTGGCTCACGCCTGTAATCCCAGAACTCGCGAGATGGAGGCAGGAGGACCTGCTGTGATAAGAGTTTGAGGCTGAGCTCAGGGCCAGCCTAAAACTACAAAGTGAGACTCTGTCTCAAAAAAAAAAAAAATTGAAATATTTGGTAGGGATTGGGCTGAGAAAAGGGAAAAGAGAGTTAAATGAATAAAGTAAATCATGTTCTTGTTTAACAGCATCATAAATTCACTCTTGAAAGTCTAAGTCTAGGTCATTTACAACAAATTTTTACATATTCAATATTTCTACTTGTTAGCAGTGAAAACTATAAATCATTTTGGTTCATTAAATTTATTCTAAGAAGAGAAGATTTGTTATCTTCGCTGACTCACACGTCTATCTTCCTCTTAGGAAATTCAGAGCAATCTCATGTCCCACTTAATTCAATTTGTAAAATGTAAGAGGGGACATTCATCTACTCCAAAGCAAAATTGTGGATGTGAAAAAACTTCAACCAAAAGGAAATTTTACTTAGCAAGCAACATTTTCAGTAATTTCCATTAGAACAAACCACCTTTGAGAGTTTTTAGGGCTAAAAAGAAAGCAGGATGTCAACCGCCGATCCACATTAATTTCTAGGAACATTGTTTTGTTGTGCTACCCATAAGGAACTAACTGTCACTATTCCACTAAAATGAACTAGAGAAATCTGACCCACAAAGTGTCTTTTAAAAGAGCAGAGGTACGGAAAGGTGTAACTTCCTCAACTTCAGAGAGGGGCACCAACAAAGGGATGAGGTTTTGTCTTGTAGTTTCAATAATTCCACGATACTATGATCTTTTTCAGATGCCCTTCGCTCCCACAGCCCACGCGGAGTGACGGAAACCATGAGGAATGTGACAGAATTCATCCTCCTGGGCCTCAGCCCAGATCCACAGCTGCGGAAGCTCCTGTTCCCCGTGTGCCTCGTAACGTACGTGATCACACTGGCAGGTAACACGCTCATCTCTGTCACCATCTTCATCAGCCCAGCCCTGGCTTCTCCCATGTACTTGTTCCTTTCCTGTCTGTCCATCGTAGACGGCCTCTACTCTTCCTCCATAGCTCCCAAAATGCTCTTTGACTTGGTCTCTGAGAAGAGCACCATCTCTTTCCACGGCTGCCTGACTCAGCTCTTTGCCGAGCACTTTTTCGCCGCAGCTGAGATCATCCTGCTCATCGCCATGGCCTACGACCGCTACGTGGCCATCTGCAGGCCCCTGCACTACGTGACCATCATGAGCCGGCCTGCGTGTGCCTTCCTGGTGGGCGCCTCTGTGCTCCTAGGGTTTGTTCACGGCGGGATCCAGGTTCTGTTTATGGCGCAGTTACCGTTCTGCGGCCCCAACATCATCGACCACTTCATGTGTGACTTGGTGCCACTCCTGGAGCTGGTCTGCGCCGACACCCGCACTCTGGGGCCACTGATCACTGCCAACAGCGGGTCTCTGTGTCTGCTCACTTTTTCGATGCTGGCCACTTCCTATGTCACCATCCTGTGCTCCCTGAGGACGTACAGTTCTGCAGGGCGCCGCAGAGCCCTGTCCACCTGCGCCTCCCACATTGCGGTTGTCATCCTGTTCTTTGTGCCTTGTTCGTATCTCTACCTAAGACCCGTGACCTCCTTCCCTGCTGACAAAGCTGTGACTGTGTTTTGCACTCTGATAACACCCCTGCTGAACCCTTTGATCTACACACTCAGAAATGAGGAGGTAAAGAAGGTTTTGAAGAAACTCTGGGGTCAAACAGTGAAAAGGGATGATAAATAAATCTTGTGACTTACTGTATCATACGTAGACAAAACTACCTAGTAATGTGTTGCAGAGATTTGTTCAACTTGTTGCTGATTAAAGTTGAGATGGTCAGTTTTTCTGTCTTCATCAAATTGTTTCATTGACTTCCACTAATGATATATTATGCATACAATGTGATAATTCAGCACAGGTTTATAATTATATCTGTCAAATCAGGGTAATTCGCCTTCTATCTCTTGAAATGTTTGTCATATCTTTGCCCCGGGAATCTTTAAACTCATCTTTTCTAGTTTTTTACAAAATACATAATATATTGTGGTGAACCACTGTCACGGGGCAATAGTACTTACTCCTCCTAAATGTACGTTGATACTCACTATGGAAATCTCCCCTCTCTCCCTCTTCCCCATCCTTCCTAGTTTCCAGTGAATGTTACTCTATGAGTTTAATTTTAGACATGGACAAAGGAAACAAAACAACTATCACAGGAAATTGTGAGTCCTGTATGGCTACACTGGGTCAAGAAACTGGATCATCAGATTCATAAATCAGGAGTGTAGAGAAGAATCCAACCCATGAATGTAACAAAATACTAGAAGATTCCGAAAGAGTCAGATGCTTAGAAGTCAGAGAAGAAAAGGTCTGGATTAAATGGCCCTTGTTCCTGACTGTGATTCAAGAACTCATCATCATTCACTGTCTTAACCGTAGAGCTACCACCTCGCTCTGTGACCCTGGATCATCGTCAGCCAAGGGGAGTAATGCCGCACACTTCCCGAAACACAGAGGATCGAAGTGTCCTAATGATATCAAGTGTCAATTGAAAACGATCGTCAAAATTGCTCAAACACTACAGAAGCTTCAGGGATGTCACCAGCCAGGAGGGCTGCAGGGCTGTGGCTCCATGAGAGGAGGCAAAGGGCGTCATGAGTTTCCATGATCAAGAGGGACAAGACCTCTGTCTCAACCTCACTACATTTCAAAATAAGCCATAAATGCCATCCATTGCAGGGGAGGGATGTCATGACAATGGGTTCATCTTGTTGGGGTGCTCAGAAGGGCCAGTGTCACGTCTGAAAAATAAGGGAGAGGAGGTCATTCATGACCCCCATCCTGGAGTTAAAATGTCACAAATATCGCCATGGTTACGGATGACAGAGGAAGTAAGAGGAACTTTGAGATGCCAGAACAGAACTGAGTTCAACCCTTCATAGGTGAGCGACCCTCCTTTATTTCTTTTGGGTTTCTCATCTAAGAGAAACTACATGATATTTAAAGATCTGTGTCTGATTCATGGTAGGAAACAGGAAGAAAGACGTTTCAGACAGGAAATAGGAGATCTGCAGAGAGGAAGAAAGGCGAGAGTGGGGGAAAGGGGATACATGTGATCAAGATTATATCCTGAATGTAATTATTATAGGTTGCAAAAAATAAAAACATTAACAAAATAATGGAGCTATCCTTCTGGTCCTCCAGAGAAGGCACCAGTGTCAGGACCGAAGGGCTCCCACTGTGCTGATCTGTGGTCTCTGAGGGGAGCTGAGAGCCTATCGTTCCCTGTGTCCCTGACCATACGCAGGGCCAGATCTCCCCTACAATACCTGCGATGGAAGAACAGACACTCTGCCGTAGTTCCCTGAAGATGTCTGGCTTAGAAACCATAGAACACAAAGACTATGCCTTTAAAAATCAAATTCATCTCTCAAAGATTGGGTTTTATTTCTCAAGAAAAACAGAATGAGAAATAAGATTGTGTGAAAATAAGAATGATGGGCCAGGCGTCGTGCACACCCCGGAGGAGGCTGAGGCAGGAAGACCACTAGGAGCTCAAGGCCAGCGTGGTTACATTGTTCGTTCCACAGACAGCCTGTCTCAAAGAAACAAAACTGAATGGATGAGAATGATGTAATTGATAATAAAAATGATAAAGGGATTTTGATGAGGGAGGGTAATGACCATAGCTGATGTTTATGAAGTATTTTCTGTGAAGAAAGCCTGACCTAAGCACTCACATGCATTTTGGAGGCACTGAATTTCTTTTTTTTTTTTTTTTTTTTTTTGATTCTCTATTTTATTTCACTTAAATTAACAAAATTGTGTCTATTGTTGGGTACAACCTGGTGTTTGGAAACAGAAACGTAGTTGTCCACAGAGTGGAATGGCTAAATGGAGTTAATAAACATCTAATAACTGTAGAGCTACCTTTTATGCTTAAAATATTTAAAATCTAAGCAGCTGAAATTAGCTTAAAATTTATTCAACTAACACTTGGCCTGTGCAAAATTCAGTCTAAACTAGTCTTCTCAGAATCTTCATGTTTTAACAAACCTCACAGCACCTCCTCTGAATATAAACAGGAACGCTCATTTCTTACATTTGCACTGTCTCACGTTTTATTAGGAATTCTATCTTCAAAATCCTTGGCTTTGCTTTTAGCATACTGGCAGGTAGCTTCCTTCAGAGGGGAGGAAGACTGAAAATATTGAGTCAGAAGCGAACCAGGTTGACTATCAGTAATTTATAAACTCATATAACAGGAAATAGCGCTGAAATTCAGCATTTCCCTCCTCCCGCGCCAGTGTGGACATGATGGTGTCACCTGGGTTTGCAGAGTAGCACTTTCCTCTAAAAAATATGATCTAGTATACTTGATATAAGTATCTCCACATTCTCATGTCCATTTTTAAAAGCTTCTTCATATAAAAGAAGTGAAAATTAGTGCCGGGCGTGGTGGCTCCCGCCTGTCATCCCAGCACTCGGGAGGCAGAGGCAGGAGGATTGCTGGGATGTGAGTTGGAGGCTGAGCTCAGGGCCAGCCTGAACCACAAAGCAAGACCCTGTCTCAAAAAAACAAAAGGGAAAAAAAAAAAAAAGAAGTGAAAATTGTGTTTAAGCAGCTGAAATATAGGTATTGCCTTTTTACTTCACCACTATCTTGTCCGCAGTGCGGAAACACATTGGCATTATTTCTGCTTTTTAACTGTCTCATTTTTCTTCTCTCCCCAGCGGCAAAGGGGAGGAGCCCTTCTCAGGCCCTGCCGCTACTCAGCTCCCGCTCTTCACATCAGTCCTCTCCTTTTACAGGGCAGAGACTAAGGAATAAAACATTCCTTATTGGACAAGGAAACTTTTCAGAGTCAGAAAAGTTTGTTTGCTTCGAAAGCCAGGTAAGCGGAACAAAGAGATACTATCTCTGCAGAGCTGAGTTTCCACTTTGAGGCCAACAGACACCACACCAAGGCTGCAGAAGAGGAAGCTCTAGTCAAGAAGGATCCTCGAGGGGGCCGTGGAGTTAGCTCAGTGGTTCCAGCACCTGTCTTGCAAGCGCAAGGACCCGGGTTCGATTCCCCGGTAACCACATAACAATACTGGGTGCGGAGACTCACGCCCAGCAGCAACCAGTACCACATACCACAGCGCCGGGCGTGGTGGCTCACGCCTGTCATCCCAGCACTCGGGAGGCAGAGGCAGGAGGATTGTGATGTGAGTTGGAGGCTGAGCTCAGGGCCAGCCTGAACCACAAAGCGAGACCCTGTCTCAAAAAACCTAAAAAAAAAAAAAAAAAGAAGGATCCTCAAAGGGCAGGAGATCCGGCAGCGGAGGGAAGAGTGGGCTGGACGGAGTGAGGCACTGGGAGCCCCACCATCATACCTCGGAGGAGAGGGCAAGGGCGAGCTCACGGCAGCAAGAGAAAGCAGCATCAGAACTCCTTTTTTTCAAAAGAGAGAAAAATACCATTTTCTTAGCACCAATAAGAGACTATTCTGGTGTGACATATACTTTTCCTGTTTATTTTCCATTTCCATTATACAGTCTTGTAAGAATGTCCTGTCCTTTTAAAATGAGAATATAAAATTTGAAATTAAAAGATTCCTCTGCTCTTGAATTACCCTTCACCGAAATAATATACTAGGAATTCGATAGTATTCCTCCAATCGCTTCTGAAGATAACTTTCATATACACAAATACACACTCATGCGTACACACCTAGAGATAAAGTTATATTGATGTTTACTGATATTTCTATTAGCTAGATGCATTGTTCTTCAACTCACCTTTTCACATAACATAGTTTTCCATGCTTGTCTTCACTGATATATCAAAATCCAAATTATTTTTTAACTACTGCGTGAAATCCATCATGTTTGTCATATGTTATTGAAACATCCTCTCTTTGGTTGTTTGGTCTTATGACAAAACCCTAAAATGGGGATTGTACATGGCTAAAAGTGCACATCACTCAGAGTTTCTTTGAATAAAGACTTTTACAAGAGTCAAGTGTTCGGGGTCTGTTTTTAACACCCTCAAGTAACTTTCTCAGGGAACTCAGCATGGGGGCGAGCCTGAAGCTTCTTATTTTTATCAACATTGTATCATCAAGTGCTTTCCTCTCGGCCAAGCCAGTAAGGAAAACAGAATCGCCTTGTAGCTATAGTTTGACATTTTCCTGGCTACTGCTAAGGCATCTTTAAATGTTCACATTATTGGTGAAATTTCTTGTTTACACATTTACCTCTTCATCCCCCTGATCTTTTGTTATTTGTAGTAATGCTTTCTGCACCCTGTTTTTGATTGTAAGGTAGATTCAAATCTCCTCTCTGAGACAAGGTCCGGTGATTGGACTGTGTTAATAGTGTCTTCTTATCATTTGGAAGTAGCTTATTTATTAAATAGTCACATTTGTTCATTCATTTCAATGACTTATTTTCAGAAAGTTTTTCTAGCCTAAGTCACAAATGTTTTCTCAGTGTCTTCTGATTCTTTTTTAAAAAGTCTGTGTGAATTTAGGATTTCTTGCATCTGGAATTTCTTCTCATAAATGGATAAAGCAGAAACCTAGTCAGGAACAGTGGCTCGTGGCTGTAATCCCAGCACTCTGGGAGACTGAGGCCACAGAATCGTAAGTTTGAGCCCAGTCTGGGCAACTTAGTCTCAAAACACAAAATGAAGAAGGGCAGGGGATATAGCTCAGCACGAAGGCCCTGTGTTCAATACTTAAAATCACAGGAAAAAAAGGAACAATTTTATCATAAAACTCTTCAATGACTCCACATATTATTATGGTACTTTTCATGAATGTTTTAAATGAGCAGGTATGAAATCCAAGGCCTCCATTATAACTAGCCTGAATTAAAATATGACAAAGTAAAAGATGTCCATATTTAACAGAAGTCCATTTTCTCCAATTCTCTGTAACTGTTGTCTGTAACAGATACAGAAGTTTGAGGATAAAGCAAGAACTTGGTAATCTTCCAAATGCATTGGTTCCTAGAAATGAATTCTTCTTATAGTACAAAAGGTTTTGCATATTAATTTCCAGATTATTTCATAGTGCTGAAGTGGATACAGGCCTGGGCTGTGAGTCAGTGGCTAAGAGTATGCCCAGCCTATGCCCACCGCTGGCTTCAGTCCCCAACCCACATGTGTGCATGCGCACACACACACGTACACACACACACATGCACACACATGCACACACAATGAACATATTGCAGCATAGTTAACTGCAGATTATTGTCAGATTATTTGCATTGTACAGGTTGGAAATCCACATCTTAATGGATGAAGGATTGAGAGGTATATAGTCAGAGTTTGTAAAACCAAAGGCAAAGGGAAAAATAAACATACATATTGAATTTGAAGCAGAAAACGCTACAAAAAATAAAAATCACTCAACTCAAAAGGTAGAACATTCAGATCTATTAAAGGGAGAAAAGCAAAGGAAAGAAACTCCTTTGTAGACATTTAAGGGCTGGATAGACAGAGAAACACCAAGCCGACACGCTGGCACTTCACTCTGTGCCAGGGACTGCGTCCTGAATCACATACACATCATCTCATTTAGTTCTCACCATAGCAGTGCGAGACGCAGGCGATGCTCACGTTCTCCCCCAGCTTTTCGGGGTGCACAGTTGATGCCCTAACGGAAGAGCAGATCCTTCTTTAAGCTCAGAAAAATTAGCCAGATGCATAACTAAAAAAGCTGCATTACCTCACTTCTGAGTGAAATCTGACATATCATCCTTCACTGACAAGCACAGAAGTTCATAGAGTGTCGGGTCAGGTACTCAAGATCATCAGCAGCACAGAGAAGGGGACCCTGCCGTGGGGTCATCTGTCTCCAGGCCACACTGTGCCCTCTGCTCTTGCGGCAGCCGCACTGCTGACACCACAGGGCCGGAGGAGCAGGAGCCGGCCTGGGGGACAGACCGGAGCCGCAGGCTGTGTAGGGCCTGGGGTTAGGTTCGCCTCGTGATCCTAGGGCACCACTAGTGACCACATGGACTCCCACAGTGTCCATGTGACTTGCTGCCCAAAGACCTGGATGATGGATGGATAATCACTGACTTTGAGCTTCAAAGTCGATCGAGTAAACACATCAGAAAACATGGTTCTCTCCTGTCTACAATGGAAAGGATAATGATTCAGGCCATATGCATATTCCAAACACTTAGTTTATATAAAAATTATGTGATTCATATGAAAAGTCTAAGCAACCACAGAAGTCTGTGAAGATGAAAAGATGATAGATGTTGCTGCACCTGCAGAAATAAAGTTCCTTCTTTTCCTGCTTCGGTGCTCACTGGCCGCCATAGTTTCTCATCGTGTGAACTTTCTCATGGCACTTTTCACCTCTTCATTTCTCAGAGTATAAATGAGCGGATTCAGCATAGGTGTCACAATGCCGTAAAACACTGCCAAGTTCTTGTCTATGGATAAAGTAGATGACGGGCGCATGTAACTAAATATGCAGGGCACAAAGAACAAGGCCACCACCGTGAAGTGGGCCCCGCACGTGGACAGCGCTTTGCGTCTCCCCTCCACACTGCGGGACCTCAAGGAGCGCAGGATGACGAGGTAGGAGGCAGCCAGCAGAAGGAAATTCAGCAGGCAGATCGCACCGCTGTTGGCCACCACCAGCAGACCAGTGATGTGAGTGTCGCTGCAGGCCAGCGCCAGCAGAGGGAACAAGTCACAGACAAAGTGGTCGATCACATTGGGCCCACAGAAGGGCAACCGAAGGACCAGCAGGAGCTGAACCATCGAATGCAAGAAGCCGCCCAGCCAAGCCAGCGCCACCAGTACGGCACAGAGGGTCCTGGTCATGGTGGTGGTGTAGTGCAGGGGCCTGCAGATGGCCACGTAGCGGTCGTAGGCCATCACCGTCAGCAGGATGATTTCAGCTCCTCCCAAAAAGTGGGCTCCAAACAGCTGAGCCAAGCAGCCCTCATAGGAGATGGCTGTGCCCTCAGACAAGGAGTCCACAATGAGCTTAGGAGTCAGCGAGGAAGAGTAGCAGATGTCAACAAAGGATAGATGGGCCAGGAAGAAGTACATGGGGGAAGCCAGCGCAGAGCTGCTGGCCACGGTGACCACGATGAGCATATTGCCACACACTGTGACCACATAGATGGCCAGGAAGACCACAAAGAGAACCCTTTGGACCTCTGGCTTCTGTGAGAGCCCCAGCAAGAGAAATTCTGTAAGATTGTGTCTTATGGCCATAGATCTCAAGATAACAGAGGATGCAGGTACAGCGGGACCCACAGAGTCAAAAGAAACACACAAGGGTTAATTCCAGGGTAAGGACATTGCAAGATCCCCTCTGTACCACCACTTTCCTGTGTCCTTCTTATAAGTCCCTTGTGCTCCAGGACAGGAAGGAAAATAAAATTGTTATGAATACTATCCAGGATAGCCAAATAATTCATTCCTATGCTCCAAAGTAAAAGTGATGAACTGTTTTACCTCTGTGATTCAAATTTGCGGTGACACACAAAAAACAATGTTCATTAAAGATTAATAAAATGCCAGGCATGCCACCCCTGTAATCACAGCACACTGGGAGGCTGAGGCAGGAGGATCAAGTTCAAGCCCAACAATAGCAACTTAAAGAGACTCTTCCTCCACAATGAAAAAGGACTAGGGCCATAGCCTTGGGTTATGTCCCCAGTACTGAAAACAACCAGTGAGCAGAGAAAGTCTTCTGCTTGCATTATCCAAGAGAAAAAAACTGTTTGTACAAGATGATGGGAAATTTTAGTAAAACTCCAGCCCATTTTTATTTTTTTAATTTTAAAAATAAATGACAGAAAACTTACTTTGACCAGATCTGAGGACACCAAGAGATTTTCGAAATATTCTTGTACTCCAACATCATGGGCAGGTGAGCCCAAAGTTCTTAAAAGGTCACTGAAGCCTGCTCCGAAGCATATCACCCCATACTTCACTCTTTCACGTTTTTAAAAGCTAAGATGACATTTCATTTTATGTACATTTAGCCAAAACACAAAGTGGGTGTCCATTACTTATTAAAGAAACTGTCTTGAACTTGTCTCACAATAGAACTAAGTGAGACCTGCAAAGGAGGCCGCTGGCCGCAGGCAGCCAGGAGGGCGTCAACTCCATCACACGATTCCACTTATTAGCTAGAGAACATGATGCCACTGAAACCATCCTGTCTAAGCATCTTCATTTCAGCAGAAACTCAGAGGAGATGCAGTTGGGCACAGTTGTGGGAGTGATTTAACCAGAGCAGAAATCTGACTGGAACCTGGTCATTCGTGACTCTCCTAGGGGCCTTCCCTACACAGCCACCACCCCTCGGTCGCTTCCCCTCCCTTTGGAAAGAGAGGAGGAATAGGGAGGAAGGCGGGAGGAAACTTCCTGCTAGGATTCAGTGGGAAAAGCCTCGTGGAAGAGATAACAAGGCTGCTATTTGTTCCGCTTTCTTCAGAGAATATGCATCAGTATAATCTCACAGAAAATCATTCCTCTTCTGCCACAGGCTGTTCACGAGACAGGAGTGGCCCGCGGGTCCTGGCTCTGTGCTCCTCCTGTGCTGAGGCAGCGGCTCCTCCCTGGCAGGGTCGCTGCTAGAGCAGTGTGTGTCCTTCACAGCTAGAACCACACTTGGGTACCGAGTCCCCGTAAACACAGTTAGGTCTCTCGAGAAAGTAACCTCTATTCAGCCCCTTGGAAAAGTTACTCGTTCATAAAACTGCTTTTATATTTTCCCTCTCAATATCTACTTATATTACTTTAAAATAAAAATAATTTTTTAAGATGCTAAATTTTTTAAATGCCCAATATCCCTCCGATATTTAGAAGCGAAGCTCACAGATTATCAAGAAAAGAGGGAGGAAAGGCATTACAGGAACAGATGCTGGAGGGTCAAAGTTTCTAGGAATATCACTGACTGAATAGCAACAACAAACTGAGTAGTGTGTACTAAGCAGTCAGTATTTATGACGGTCCCACTTAACATGATCCAGTCCTCTGCTCGTGCCGGGCCGTCCCGGGGGAGCAAGCCAGACCTAGTACTCAGCAGCAAAGAGCCTGTATGAGAAAAGGTGCAGGATCTGCCTCCAAAATAAAGCAAGAAGAAAAATATAGAACGACCAAACCAAATATATGGGATTGCTCACATAGGTAGATAGATACAAATTAGTCTCAAAAAAGCTGTAGCAATTGAGCCCAACAATACCAAATTTAGAAATTAATCTAATCCTACTCTTCACGGACAGGCAGAGAAATTGCTAAGCTAACAAATCGGGTGCACTTAGTTTTTATTGATATACTGAGTGCAGCAAACCGCCCTCCATGACCTTTGGAGCCCTTCACGTGCCCAGTGCTTTGGTTTGTACCGTCAAATGTGCCCAATAATTACCCAACACTGCCGGGTTCTATTCCAAGCTTGGAAAGCTTGAAAGCACCTAGGGAAAGTCACACAATAAGATTTATTCTGCTATAAATTTATATCCACAACTTCAAAAGGTCCATCAGCATCACTCAAAGATGCTACCTCATTCCTTTAATCAACACACATTACCGCCTCTCCTAAAGGACCGAGTACAAGTTTCCCTACTTTTGTTGAAATTCCCTTCCCTCATTTCCAGTCTCTACTCTTCACTTTTCACTCTTTCCACGTTGACAAAGCTTCCTTAGAACTACTTTTTTGCCTGGAGCTTTCCTTCTTTCATTTTACGTCCTTCTCCTTCATGGGTGTATTAATCTACTCTCCCGTGGCTGACACCCACCACTTGGAGGAGAAAGTGTTGAAGCTGGCTCCTGGTCTCAGAGGATTCAGTCCATGGTCAGGGGGCTCTAAAGGGAATAAACCATCGCAGAGCAAAAGTAGTTGGTACCTGGCAGCTGGAGACAGTGCCAGAGAGAAAGAGGAAAGGAGCCAAGGCCACAGCTCCGTGACCAGTCCAGACAAGGACAGAAACGTACTCCACCAAGCCCCCTCCCCCTGTGAGGTCCCACAGACAATCAAGGTGACACTCCACCCTACGAGCCACCATAGGAGTCAGACGTACATGGTTCCCTGTCTTTTCCCCACCTCCCCCACTAGTGTTTCCCAATAAAACTCTTGCAGATTTCCTCTGCTTTGGCATCTGCTTCTCGGAGAAGTGAGAGTGATACATAATCCAGAGTGAAGAACCATTACAAATCGGTAAGATAGAATTAAACAACCAACTGAACCTTGAACAAGTCCTTCAGAACAGAAGGTGGCTGGTAAACATGTAAGAAAATGTCGTCTGGAAACTATGATGCAGAACTACAAAACACATCACTGCATTGCTCCCCCCAGTGACCAAAATTTAAAAGCCTGTCTGTAGCCAGTGTCTGATCTCAATGTAGGGGAGTAGTGCCTCTCAAATACGGCTGGTGAAATGCACACTGATTTTCTAAGCATTTATTGGAAAGCTACTAAAGGTCATTTGCTAAATTTGAATAGCCATATAAACTATGACACAAAAACTCTAAGTATAAATCAAAAAAAAACGTGTGTACATACACCATTCATGCATTGTAAGACACACTATCTAGTGTTCATAAGGCATTCGATATTGCTAACAACCTTGTCCATCAACAATAGAATGGATTTTAAAACTACCATATGTTTACATACTAAGCTAACACAGCTATGAAAATATACAAACTACATGCACAACATGAATGACTAATAATAGTGGCATATACACTTCTATAATATAAGTTGGTGTTCTCATGTATATAGATATGTAAGTATATAGATATAACTATGATGATGTTGAATGTGTTTTTATATTGATTGATTTACTGATTGATAGATACTTCTTGACTTACAATAAGAGACAAAATCTTCTACTAAAATCCTATTTTACAATAAGTTATTTCATGTCTCATACACCCAGATGGGCATTCTGTAGCCATGATAAAATGTGAAAACACGAAACACAACATCCCAAAGTCTCACATCACAGCACACAGCAGAATACCAGCTGGCCTTCTAGCTGTGCAGCTGACCAAGAGCTGAGCTTCGCTGCCACGTGCCAGCTCCATAAGAGAGGAGCACACTGCACACCAGTAGTCCAGGAAAAGACTGACACAACATGTGTAGCATGGTTTCTGCTAAGTGAGCATCACTTCTGTAGCACTGTAAACTCAAACAGGGTATATATATATGGGGCCGAGGACTTAACAGGTTTCACCTAGCTCTGTTCTAAGTCCTGCTCAGGTTCTTTATAGGTAACAGACAGTCTGTGCTCTGACTACATGTGCATAAAATTAAATCTCATGTAGGCTTTTAAAAGCATGAAAGAGCGGAATATGTGAATAACTACTTCTTCATTTTTAAAAAGAACAACCACATCAGTTTCTTGTGAAGACAATATGTGATCTTGTTTTTAAATGTTTAGCACTAAGTCGGTGTTCATTCACTTGTAGGAGGAGGAGAGGACCTGTACACACTTGGAGAAAATGTTTTTCAGAATTTCACAGTACATTACACTTTGTTATACACAATCATGCTCATGTTGATTTTAGTGTAGGCCAGTTCTACACACTGTTATGATTTGAGTTCAATCATTTCTAACCTTATTTTCTCCAATTTTTTTTTTCATTTTCTCCTTTTTATTTTTTTTTTTCATTTTCCCCTCTTTCTTCTCACCTAAAGTTGTCCAGGCTGGCCTTGAACCTGGGATCCTCATGCCTCTGCCTCCTGAGTAGTTAGGATTACAGCCTGCAGTACTATACTCAGTTAAAAGATCTTCTCTTAAACACAGATAAAGAGAGAGATTATTTTTCTATGTTCCAAGATTGAAAGTAAAATGCTAAGAAGAAATTTAACTACAAATAATCACTCATTCTCTTGATAATTTTGAACACAGATTTTGCATAAACTCACATATTCAAATCAGTTTTATTTTAAAATTTTTGGTGGCCTCTCAGGTCTCATCATGACATGAATTCTCAGTGGGTGACTTGCCCTTTCTCCCCCACTATACCTTGAGCTTCCATCCACAGCTGCTCATTTTTCCCCAGAGATTCTTCAAGGCAAATTTCACATCTGCATTTCTCAGGGTATAAGTTGAGGGGTTCAACGTAGGTGTCAAAATACAACAAACACAGCCACTGTTTTGTCTACAGATAAAGTAGATGACGGGCACATGTAACTAAATATGCAGGGCACAAAGAACAAGGCCACCACCGTGAAGTGGGCCCCGCACGTGGACAGCGCTTTGCGTCTCC
Source organism: Petromus typicus (assembly GCA_004026965.1). NCBI lineage: Eukaryota > Metazoa > Chordata > Mammalia > Rodentia > Petromuridae > Petromus > Petromus typicus. Next base: position 7,558 of record PVIR01024452.1, on the reverse strand, counting down.
CCTCCGCACTGCGGGACCTCAAGGAGCACAGGATGACGAGGTAGGAGGCAGCCAGCAGAAGGAAATTCAGCAGGCAGATCGCACCGCTGTTGGCCACCACCAGCAGACCAGTGTCGTGAGTGTCGCTGCAGGCCAGCGCCAGCAGAGGGAACAAGTCACAGACAAAGTGGTCGATCACATTGGGCCCACAGAAGGGCAACTGAAGGACCAGCAGGAGCTGAACTATCGAATGCAATAAGCCACCCAGCCAAGCCAGTGCCACCAGTACAGCACAGAGGGTCCTGGTCATGGTGGTGGTGTAGTGCAGGAGCCTGCAGATGGCCACATAGCGGTCGTAGGCCATCACCGTCAGCAGGATGATTTCAGCTCCTCCCAGTAAATGAGCAACAAAGAGCTGAGTCAAACAGCCCTCAAAAGACATGGATATCCTCATAAGTGAAATAAATAGGTCACAGATAGGTACATATCGCATCTTTTCTCTGGTATGAGAAAATTAAGATGTAAATGAGTCCTAGCATTGTATGTTATATATTGTGAAATAGAAAATGCTCAATGTAAAATAAGGTGAAAGGGGACAATGTTGAGATTGTAACAAAAAAGTAAGGACACAAATTTTATGTATATGGGGGGGTGGTAGGGTGGGTGGGGCTATGGGAAAAAATGAGAATTAAGTTGTGTCTTATACTGGTACAAATCCCCATTATGGAGTGCAATCATGATGTGTCTATTTAATGTACCAATAAAGATTAAAAAAAAAAAAGACATGGCTCCTCCCTCACATAGAGAGTCAGCGAAGAGTTTGGGAGTCATTTGTGAAGAATAGTGAGTATAGACAAAAGACACACATAAGAGGAAAAAGTACATAGGGGAGCCCAGAATAGGGCTGAAAGTAATAGAGACTATGATAAGTAAGTTGCTCCCAATGGAAACAAGGTAGACACAAAGAAGAAGCACAAATAACTCTGCACCATGGAATTTTGTGACAGTCCCAGCATGAGAAATTCTGTGACATTTCTTGGACTGTCCATGGGTCCTGAGCTGTAGCAGGCGATACACTAAGAAATTTTTGTTACTATGTCTTTCAAGACATTTCAAGAAAATGTGGCAGGTCAGTATTGATGGGATATAATCAACCCACACCCTGAATCCCTAAGCAAGGAACTGCTGGTGACGCCACCATATTTTGCATTTCTAATCGGTGATTTTGACTGAGAGCTGAATTCAGTAAGGAACAAAATCAATCACCTTTGCAATATCTCCTCTCTTTTTGACAAATGAGAATCAATTTTTAAAAATACTAACCACTGTCCTAAGGAAACCAGTTAACAAGTTAAGGGATAGTGTGTGGTTTTACAAAAGAATTTTTAAAATTCTTCTTTTTAGATTAAAAATACCTTTGTGGAGGCTCTGTCATGGTATTCTGCAGCACAGCCTGGTGCAGAGGGAGCCACGCACTCAGAGAGAGGCACAACAGTGTGTGACATCCAGGACCTGTTCTGGAGGAGTCAAGGTCCAGTGGGGAAGACGAAGTCCTGACATGAAGGTAGTCGGGGCCTGTGAGGGTCTGGAGCTCTGTGAGTTCAAGGAGAAAGGGACTCATCTGGAGACGATAAGCATGGACACTTCCTGAAGGCAGAAGGTTTCAGATGGGTGTGGAGAGCGGAGGAAAGTGGGCAGGCTGCACAGCAAGGGATGAGGGAAGCAGCACAACTGAAGCGAAAGCCGAAGAGGAGGAGAGGGTTGCACCTGGCAAGCAGGAGCTCAGGGCTGGTTCAGCTGGTAACGGGGAGCCACGGGAGATTTTTAGTAGGTAGGTAATGAAACAGAGCTGCTGAGCTGACTGGTCTGGAAGCTTGCGGAGGGAAAAGCCTCTGCTGAGAGAGGGGGTTCGGCCTCGCTGCCTGCTGGTTTCCACTAACCTCATATCCACTCCATTATCCACTGCTTCCAGTCAGTTCTTTAGACACCTGAGCCTGATGCCAGCACGAGCCCTTGTAAGTCCCCACTGGACTTACAGTTACCTGCATCAGGTAGGTTACCTGCATCGGAACCTACCTGACAATTCCTTCCTGGCAGGTCCAGGGGTTCTAAGCATGTGAGTGACCACTGTGTCCCTCACTGGACTTTCATGTCTCGAGACCAAAGACTCAGGCTCTCTGAACCAAGGGGACACCAGAGCACTGTGTCCTAAAACCTCCTCTCCTCCTCCTCCTCCTCCTCCTCTTCCTCCGCATTCTCCTCCTCACCCTCTGTACCATCCCCAGGCTCTCCTGCTTTTATGGAAAGGTTCATCCCCTCCAGGCCAGCCAGTCTGGCCTGAGGCCACTGCCATGCCAGAAGATGCCCCTTATTCCATCCCAGAGACCCCACCTCCTTCTCCAGTCCCACGAAGACGAGGGGCTGAAATGTGAGAAATGCAGGTAACTGATTAAGGCGAGATGCAGGCTGCCTGAGCTCTTGGGCACCTCGGATCCCCATCCCAGCTCTCCCCACACTGCGTGATAGTCATCTATTTCTCTACCCACATGGCTCTCCTCCTCATGACCCTCTGCATGGCGTTTTTCACCTCGGTGTTCCGAAAGGAGTAGATGACTGGATTGAAGAGCGGTGTGATCACCGTGTAAAACACGGCCACTATCTTGTCCACAGGGAGGGAGATACAGGGCCTCATGTAGACAAAGGAGCAAGGAATGAAGAAGAGGCCCACCACTGCCAGGTGGGAGGCGCAGGTGGAGAAGGCCTTGCGCCGCCCAGCGGAAGTGTGGCTCCTCAGGGAGCACAGGATGACCACGTATGAAGCCAGCAGCACTGCGAAGCTGACAACAGAGATGGAGCCGCCATTGAGGATGATCAGCAGGCTGGGCAGGAAGGTGTCTAAGCAGGCCAGCTTCAGCATTGGGTGGACATCGCAAAAGTAGTGGTCGATGACGTTGGGGCCACAGAAAGGCAGCTGGAAAATGAGGAAGGTCTGCCCGGCCGAGTGCAGCAAGCCCCCTCCCCAGGCAGCTCCCACCAGGAGGCCACAGGCCCGCTTGTTCATGATGGTGACGTAGTGCAAGGGCTTGCAAATGGCGACATAGCGGTCGTAGGCCATCACCGTCAGAAGAAAGATCTCAGTGCCACCAAAGAAATGGAGGAAAAAGATCTGTGTGATGCAGCCCTGGAGAGAGATGACTCTCCTCTGGACGAAAGAGTCAGAGATGAACTTTGGGGCTGTGACCGAACAGTAACAGAGCTCCACCAGGGACAGGAAGCCAAGGAAGAAATACATGGGGGAGCCCAGGCCTTTGCTGGCTATGATGGTCACCACAATGAGACCATTGCCCAACACGACAGCTGTGTACATGAGGAGAAATGTCACACAAAGGACCTTGTGCACATTCTCGTTCTGGGAAAATCCCAAGAAAACAATTTCAGTCACGTTCCCTGTGGTTGCCATGTTTCAAAGTGCAGGATCAACAGCCTGTGTTATAAAAGGATTGAGGACACTGTGTGGCACACTAAGTCAGACCCAGAGAAAAACTCAGCCTGAGCCCATGCAGACCAGCAAGATCCACGGAAACGGAGACTAGCATGGTGCTGGCCAGAGGCCATGCAGAAGACACAGTGGAGTGAGCGCCTGAGGAAGGATCTCAGTTTGGGCGGAGAAAGGGTTTGCGGATATGGTCCTTGGTGATGACTGTGCAGTAACGCCAATGAACTCGGAGCCACGAAACTTTACACTTAAAAAAGATCATGATGGGAAGTTGTGTTGTTCTATGGACTTCACCACAATCCAATCAACTCATTAATGAAGAGCTGAAATGTCTCCTGACTTGTCACCATATTCACCTCCAGGACAGCGTTTGGTGCCTGGAGTCTCTGTCCGTCTCCTCCTGTCTTTAGCTTCTTTGTGTGCCTGGGAAGGAGTTGGTTTGGTTTCACAGTCTGATGATGAGCTGGTGTCTCCCACGCCTGATATTTATACGGGAGGCAGGACTTGCAAAGCAGGCTTGACTCTCAATGGAAATATAACTCTTGTTAGAGATGGTCATTTTCTGTGACATTTCCCTTGAAAGCAAATGCTGTCTTTCTACAGCTGTTTCTGCTTGGGGTGTCAGAGGAGGTGATTTGTAAGGACCACTTTAGTCTCCATATTTTAAACACTGGTTTGTTGTTGTTGTGATTGTCTTTCGTCATCTAAGACTGAAAGATTAGCAAGATATGATTATCAACTTCCTATGTGATTATTGAACTTTACCATAGCAATTATACAATGTAATTATCACATTTTCTTAAAAAGAACCAAATGGATCTGGAATGGAAGAGAGATAATGAAATTAACAATTATTGATCCCCAAAATGGAAATGGAAAAGTTAAGAGTTAATTTTACAAAGGACTCATCAGACCAGTAAACCAATGGCATCGTTGGAGTTGTTTTGCCTTCAGTGTCTCAAATAACTTGAATTCTGACTTTTAATTCTCAGTGCCAAAGCAAGAGATTTTTTTAAGACAGTATAGATTCTTATCAGACAGCAAATTAACTAGATAAACCTAAAATTTGAAATTAAGAAAACCTATAATAGAAAAGAACAGAGACTCCAAAACAGACCACATGCTAGCTCACTGAACATGTTTAAGTAAATGCAAAGAAATTGAAGTTACATCCCTTTATTCTCAGATCACCATGCAATGAAATTGAAAGTCACTAGCCAAAGGAGCCACAGGTACTTCACAAACATAAGGAAATTGAATAGCACCTTCCTGTACAAGCAATGGGTCACAGAGGAAATGAAAGAATGAATTAGACAGTGTCTATAATTAGATGATAGTGCCAGTACAACATACAGAAATTTGGGGGACATAATGAAAGCAGTTCTACGAGGGGAATTCATAGCAGGGAGTGCCCATGCTAGGAAAAGAGTGAGCTCAGATAAACAAATTGATGCAGAACCTCAAGCTAGAAACTAGCAAAAGAAGAGCAAGACAAACACAGAAGGGAGGAGACTGCAAAGATCAGGGAGAATTCAGTGCAATAGACCAAAAAGAATGATACCAAAAAATCAACAAAGCAAACAGTGAGCTCTTTGAAAGAATAAATAAAATTGACACACAGCCAACCTTACCCAAAAAAATAAAATAAAAAGGAAAGAGAAGGCTCAAATCCACGCAGTTAGGAATGGAAAGGGCGAAATCACAAAAAAATCAGAAAATAATCAATACCTACTATAAGAACCTGTACTCCAATAAGAGTACAGGAAAACCAAGAAGAAAAGCACAGGTTCCTAGACACATCTGTATTGCCAAAGTTGAACCAAAAATATATAAAAACTCTAAATCCCCCAATACAAATCAGAGAAATTGAAAACATAATCTAAAAACTTACCAACAAAGAAAAGTTCTTGTCCTGATGGTTTCACTGCTGAATTCAACAAGAACCTAAGAGAAGAGCTAATGGCACTATTTCTCAGACTCTTTCATGAAGTTTAAAGGGAAGCAATACTCCCAAATTTATTCTTGGAAGCAAACATTACCTTTATTCCAAAATCAGAGAAAGACTCAACCAAAAAAGAGAACTACAGGCCAATCTCCCTAAAGAACACAGATGCAAAAATCCTCACAAACAGAATACAGAGGTTCATCCTAGTGAGGTTGGATTCATGCCAGAGATGAGATGTAACACACTATATTAACAGACTCAAGGACAAAATGCACATGATCATCTCAATAGACACAGAAAAAGCATTTGACAAAATCCAACACCCATTTATGATTAAAAACCTATAAAAAATTGGAATAGATGGTCTCTACCTAAACCTGATAAAAAGCCATCTATGGCAAACAAACAGCCAGCATTATACTAAATGGTCAAAAACTGAAACTTTTCACGTTAAAATCAGGAGCAAGACAAAATGTCTACTATCATCACTCCTGTTCAATATACTTCTGGAAACATTAGCCACAGCAGTTAGACAAAAGAAATAAAGATAGGAAAGGAAGAAGTTAAATTGTCATTATTTGCTGACAACATGATACTCTAAATAGAAGACCCCGAACACTCTGCTGAAAGACTGCTTAACTGTCAGATTCAGTAGAGTAGCTGGATGCAACATCAGCAGTCAAAAATCAATAGCCTTTTTGTGCACGAATAATTGGGAAGCAATTCCTTTCACAATAGCATCCAAAAAAATTAAATACCTAGGAATCCATCTAAGGAAGGCAATAAAAGATGTCTACTTTAAAACCTACAGCACTCTGAAAAGGAAGATCTAAGACGATATCAGAAAATGAGTATAAGTTCCTTGTTCCTGGGTAGGAAGGGCCAATATTATCAAAATGACCATACTCCCAAAACTACTATATAGATTCAATGCATTCTCGATTGAGATCCCAGAAGTATGTTTCACAGAACTACAGAAAATAATCCAGAACTTCATTTGGAAACAGAAGAGACCCAGAATAGTAAAAGCGATTCTTGGCAACAAAGACCTGGTAAGGGTATCACAAACCCCACCTTGCAATTATACTACAAAGCCACTGTGGTAAAAACAGCATGGTGTGGCATAGTAACAGACCTGAGGACCAGTGCAATACATCACAAGATACAGACACAACTCAAGACACACTTAACCACCTCATCATGAATAAAAGAGTCAAACATTGTCAGTGGAAGAAAGATAGTCTCTTTAACACATGGTGCTGGAAAAACTGGGTTTCAATGTGCCAAAGTTTAAAATTAGACCTACATCTTTCACCATGCACTAAACTGAAATCAAAATGGATTAAAGATCTAAATACTAAAACAGAAACACTAAACCTCCTGGAAAATAGGTTAGGTAGAACTCTTGGAATAACTGATATGGAGAAAGACTTTGTGAACAAGGTCTCAGCACCATGGGAACGAGAAGGGAAGAATCAACAGCTGGGTTCTCTTTTATTAAAAAGCCTCTGCACAGCAAGAGAATCCACCAACAGAGTGAAAAGACAACTGACAATGTCAGAAAAAATTTTACTAGCTGTTTCTCAGACAAAATGCTACTATCTCAAATATATAAAGCAAAAAATCAGACACCCCAAATTTAAAGATCTAACTCAAAAATGGGCATCTGAACAAATATTTCCTGGGGGCCAGGAAGAAAGCAAAGAAGGAAAGAAAATATTTGAAACTATAAAGGAAAAACGGAAACACTTATGTATATAGGAAGGGTGGAGGGGCTAGAGAGAGAGCAGGGCAATGGGAAAAAATAAGAAGATACATCATGAACAGGTATAAATTCTCAATGATGAATGTGAAAACAATATATACTTAAAATGTGCCAATAAACTCAATTTAAAAAAAAAAACAAAAACAGGGCTGGGGATATAGCTCAGTGGTTCCAGCGCCTGTCTTGCAAGCGCAAGGACCCGGGTTCAATCCCCGGTAACCACATAACAATACTGGGTGTGGAGACTCACCCCAGCGGCAACCAGTACCACATACCAGTGCCGGGCGTGGTGGCTCATGCCTGTAATCCCAGCACTCGGGAGGCAGAGGCAGGAGGATTGCTGTGATGTGAGTTTGAGGCTGAGCTCAGGGCC
>PVIR01024451.1:0-18556 GCA_004026965.1 Petromus typicus | reverse complement strand
TCCTTTCTCTGAAGTGTGTAAATGTCATTTAATTTCAACTCTGTCAGGCAGCCCAGGGCTGTAGGGGAAACCTGGGTTTGAGAGTGAGGCAAACTGACTATGGAATCCTGGTTTCTCCAAAATCAGAGCTGACCTTAGACAAGTACTTTACTTCTGTGAACCTGTGTCTTCATCCTAAGAGGAAGAGAATATGAATATCCTCCTCGGTTTCCCGTGAGTTCACTATATGTCCTTTCAAGAAGAAACCCCAAGGCCAGGGATTTAGCTCAGTGGTTCTGGCGCCTGTCTTGCAAGCGCAAGGGCCTGGGTTCGATCCCCGGTATCCATATAACAATCCTGGGTGTGGAGACTCACCCCAGCAGCAGTCAGTACCACATACCACAGTGCAGGGCGTAGTGGCTCACGCCTGTAATCCCAGCACTTGGGAAGGCAGAGGCAGGAGGAATGCTGTGATGTGAGTTTGAGCTGAACTCAGGGCCAGCCTGAACCACAAAGCGAGACCCTGTCTCAAAAAAACAAAAAGAAGAAGAAACCCCACCCCCTTATCCTAAACTTGAAAATAATGAGTAATGTGACATCACAGAAAGCTAAATAAGTCTTAGATTCATCATCAAGAGGAAATTCAGATGCTAAAATAAGGATACAGAATTCCTTGGGAGTGACAGAATCCTTTGTGTGGATTTCAGGGCCTCAGACCTGGATTCAAATCCTAATTCTGTTACTCCTACTGCAGTCAGAGGTTTGGGCCATTTTAGGTTCTTAGAATCCTAATAAAGAATCGAGCAGGGCACACAGAAGTGGAACTGAAAGCAAAGATTTATGAGAATAGACTCCTCAGAGAGGGAATGTGTTGGTGAGAAGCGCTCACAGCCTGTGGGAGCCAGGGCCCTGTGGGTGTTTACAGGGAAGAGCAGCTCTCTGAACTGGCCAACAGTGCACTCTACCAGGGAGGGGCGTCCTCCTTTTTGCCCGAAGGGAGGGTAGTTTTGTCTCTACGTGGACCTTTGAGGAACTGTCATGGTGCCCGGAGCCCACTGGGCAGGTGGGTGGCTGGGTGGTCAAAACCACAACGCAAATGAGATCGTATTGAGTTATAATTGACTCGGACACCCTTTCTGCTGTGTAGGATGTTCTGTAGCGCATATGACCCCCGGGCACAGCTTTCGCATTACAGGGTGTTGCTCTTTGTGGCTTCTTGAGAGCTTACCTTGGATCAGGCAGAAGCCCGTAGTACACGCACCCTCTTGGGTTTCCGGTTGTGGTCTGGCTGTCAAAACAGGCGCTCTGTGGTTTTTGGAAAACTAGCTTCCTCTTTTTGTCTCTGACCTTCTGGTCCCCTTTTTCTAGGAATTTCTCTGCTCTGCCTCCTGCCTCAATATAGTGGAGGTCTTGGACAACTTATATTTTCCTAAACTTCAGTTTGCTAATCCTACTAGGGCTTGTGACGATCAAAGAGATGTTATGTACAGATGTCCAACCCATTGCTTGCAGCGTTCATGAGTGTTGAATGAATGATAAAAAGAACTATTAATATTATTATTATTCCTGTTTTTGACTCAGTAGAAACTCTGTCTGTTTCCTCACTGGAAAAAGGACATCTCATCATTTTAAGCTCTCTCTATCCCTTCCATCTGTCAATCGCGACTTACGTAGAAGAATTTTTCCCCATATTTTCGTTTGCTTTGTTCCAGAGACTAAACTTTAGACAGATGACTTTTTAAAGCTCGAGCAGTTCCTGAGGTGATCTCAGCGACTGGGCCGTGGAGTCAGCCGCTGGCCTCTGGTCCTGAGGGTGGGCCAGAATCATCCACCGGGTCCAGCTGCCCGGGAAGCTGCTGAGGGGACCCCGGGGCGGGGAGGGGTGTCTTCTGTGGGACACAGTAGCTCTTGCAGAGGCCCGCTTGGCACAAGCTAGATCCTGAGATTTTGAAAAGCGAAGAGCCACCTCCCTCCAGACAGAAGGAAACCCAGCTATGTGCTCCGGAGCCAGCATTCACTTCCAAGGAAAGAAACACCTAAAATAGCAGGCACCGCCCAGACTTCCGGTCCCTGAGGACATTCCTCCTTTCCTTCTGGAATGAAATCACTTTTCCCCTTTTTGAAAACTCAAGAGCACTCCAGTTGATCACGGAGTCTCCTTCACTCCTAACCTCCCTTTGTGTCATTGATTTCAAGACCTATTTTTAAATTTAATACATAGCACACAGTGTTTACACCCTTCATGGGGAGCAGGTACAGGTACTAACACATCTGAATTCTTTTTATTATTCTTCCCTGTGTTCATTCTCCTCTCTCTCTCTCTCTCTATATATATATATATCTCCTCCCCACTTGCAAATGATCTATCTCACTGTTTCTTATTGTCTATCTTTCATTTTGTCCTTTGAGATTATATATACTTCCGGCTGCTCACATCAGAGAAGTTGGGTGACGTTTACTCTTGTGGGTCTGGATTACTTCACGTAACATTGTTGTCTCAAGGTGTGACTGGAGTTTGTCCTTCTTGAGGGTAGAGACTTTGATCATGGATTTCGTTCTGCTTCCCACTTACTTTCCTTTCTTTGCAAGGAGAAAACCTTGGTGAGCTCTGTTACCTGCAAATGGCAGGTGTGGATGTGAGCACTGGGCATGGGGCAAGTCCCTCATTATTTCAAGGACCCTCGAGGGCCTCAGCTTCCATTCTAGTTGACAGAACTGTACTCCCAGAATCCTTTGCCTCTGTATACCTCTTGGCACCCTTCAAGGTGAATGGTGTCCCTGTAGTCTATGAGGCTTTCAGCATCTCATTTCATCTGCGCAGCGATCCCACACTGCACAGGTCATTGCTGGGATACAGGTGAGGAGACTGAGCCCAGAGTGCCACCAACTTGCCCAAAGGCAAGAATATACATTGGGAAGTAGAGAGCTAGCTTTTCAAAAATCCTGTCAAGAATATTTATGGTGGGTGAGCTGGAACTAGCTTGTAATCCCAGTGCATTGGGAGGCTGAGTCAGGAGGATTGCCAATGTAAAAATGTAAGATACAGATCCTCTGCTTTGCAAAACAGGCCTGAATAAACTATTTCAGGATATACATTCTGTGACTGGAATGTGGTCTTGTCACAGGAGCTGTCTTCCCCATGTAAAAAAGAACCTATGTTTAATCTTGCTGGATGTGATAGCCTATCAGCTGCTGCTGTGGGTCAGCAACTACATGAAAGCTTTTCCCTTGACTTCTTTGCATGCCTCCCCTCTTGACTGCCCCAGATGTCTCACAATGTGTATCTCACTAAGCTGTTCTCTGAACCTTGTCTCCTCTTGGTAAATCCAGGGACTTGGGTCCCTGGTTCTTTACATGCTGTATCTCATGACATTAAGTTCAAGGCCAGTCTGGGCAACACAGTGACTTAGTGAAGCCCTGTCTCAAAATAAAAAATAAGAAAGTGCTGGATGGATGTGGCTCAGTGTGCAGATCCTGGGTTAATTCTCCATAACACAAAAATGAATAAATATACATAAATTTCTATGTTCACAAATTCATCATTAATATCATATACATTTTTATACATTTATTAGATTTTTATAAGTTTATAACAACTCCAAACTGAAGAAAAAAACCTCAAATGTCTATGACCTGGAGAGCAGGTTTTAAAGATCGTGATATATTCAGTTAATAGAATAATACACAGTAAAAAGATGATAATAGGCTACCAATAATGTAATAAAAGACATAAAAGCCAGAAGTATTTTTTTAAAATAGAGTTAAAAAAGTTAAATGAAATACTCTCTACTGTATTATCTCACATATATGAACAACAAGGTTATAGAAACCAATTCATGATGCTGAGACTGGATTCGTGGTTGCCACTTTGATGTTGCTATAGCCTGTGAAAAAACAGAGAGAAATGGTAATGTTTACCCGCTGTGCCTTCGGTCAGACTTTTGGATTTGGCTGGAATTTATCTTTTGTAATTTTGAAAGAATTTAATTTTGCTATCAAGTGCTCCTCTAAAACTCTTACAGTGACTTAAAGCATTCATTAATTTATTTTGCTACTCACATTCTTTGAGCCTGTGCACTCAAAGACCTTCAGAGACATTTAGAGAGGCAGGTGCTTTTGAATTACCTGCATTGGGCTATTTTATCATTTTTTTTTTTTTTTCCTTGTGGTTCAGGCTGGCCTTGAGCTCAGCCTCCAACTCACATCACAATCCTCCTGCCTCTGCCTCCCGAGTGCTGGGATTACAGGCGTGAGCCACCACGCCCGGCACTGTGGTATGTGGTACTGACTGCTGCTGGGTGTGGGTCTCCACACCCAGTATTGTTATGTGGTTACCGGGGAATCGAACCTGGGCCCTTGCGCTTGCAAGACAGGCGCCGGAACCACTGAGCTAACTCCCCGGCCCTATTTTATCATATCTTAACGGTAGCAGAATTCTGTTTTCTCTTTGCAGACAGACAGACCTACCCTAACAGGCTCCCTTTGTCCAGTCAATAAAATAATAATAAAGGAATAAAAGGCAGAAAGTTATTACATTTTTTTTTACTGTCACTCAGAATTACAGAACTTTCACACAGCTGAGATCTGAGTGAGTGTATTGTGTCTCATGTCTGCCCTGAGTGGAACCTTGTTTAGCAAAGTTTTGTCTTCGCTGTGCAGAGTAAGGTTTACAAGAAAGCTGGGCGTGGTGACACACACCTGCCATCCCAGCACTCTGGGAGGCTGAGGCAGGAGGATCACAGGTTTCATCCCAGCGTGGACATTTAGTGACATGGTGAGAACCTGCCTCTAAATAAATAAAAAGTTCTTGGGATATAGCTCAGTAGAAAGGGCCTGGGTTCAGGCCCAGGTATTTATTAAAAATAAAAATAAGAATGACAAGAAATTCTTTGAGCCAGGAAAACTCTCCATCTAACTCCAGATTCCTGCACTAGGTATTAGGTTCTGCTCAAGTCACACTACCATCTGAATCTGAGATGTTTCCCAAAGGCTCATGGGTAAAAGGCTTAGTCCTCAGCAAGTGGCACTATGGGAGATTGAGACCCTGAGAGGTTGAGGCCTTAAGTAAGAGAGGCCTGCAGGTCTTGGGTGGGGGCGGGGTGGATGAGTGGGTTGGCCGTGAAGGGCATCACAAGCTCCAGACTCTTCCTCTTCCTCTCTTTCAACTTCTGGCCAGAGATGAGAAGCTGCGCCTCACCACACATTCTGCAGTCATGTGTCGTTCACCAGTGAGTCCCCCAAGTGGCAGCACGGAAGCTTCCAACCTAAGAGCCAGCACATATTCTCTGCCCTTGTGAGTCAGTCATCACACGCTGACTGGCACAGATACCGTGGCCTGCAGAGATGATTGAAGCTTGACCCTACTCGTTCCCTCACTGAGCTCCGTGAGAGAAAAGCCCCGGATGGAGGGAGGAGCCCTCTGCTCTCTGGTGTTCACTGTGAAGAATCTACCTACAAGCAAAATCAGACACAGAAGAGTATGTAACTCTCACTGGGCGTGGTCCTGCACTGCAGTGCCTTGCCTAAAAAGAGCAACTTTTCTCACAGTTAGGAATTGTTGATCCTATTTATGTTATCGAGTGCTTGTTTTTTGTTATGTTTATTTGGCCTGGGTTTTGTTTGTTTGTTTTGATACAAGGTCTTTCTACGTAGGTCAGGCTGGCTTTAAACATATTCAATTCCCTGGGCTGGCATAGAATCCTCCTGCCTCAGCCTCCTGAGCTCTGGGTTTATGGGAGTGTGTCATCATGTCTGAGTTTATTGAGCACTTGCGAAGGGGCAAGTAAGTTGGGATAACTTACATAATTGCTACTTTTCTATGAGATAGGTTTTCTTTCCTCATCACTACTTGTTTACAAAAGAAAGTAAGTCAAGCTTAGAGTAATAAGAAACTTTTTCCATAGGTAAGGGCATACTATAACCATTTGGTAGCTTGTTTTATAATTTTATTTTTAGTTTTTAGTTTTTTGAGATAGGGTCTCATTGTGCAGTTCAGGCTGGCCCTGAAACTACTATGTAGCCCAGGCTAGCCTCGAACTCACAGCAATCCTTCTGCCCGCCTCCTGAGTGTTGGGATTACAGGCGTGAGCCACCATGCTTGGCTGTTTTGTAGTTTTATTGTAGTTCATTTCTTTCTTTTTCCCCTCTCTTATAGTCTTCCTTTGGATTAAGTGATCTATTCTAATACTCTATTTTGATTCCTTCTTTATTATTTATAGATTTGTTTTTGAGTACTAGGAATTTAATCCACTTAGCTACATTCCCAGCAACTTTTAAAATTTCTTATTTTTGAGTCAGGCTGTTGCTAAGCTGCTAAGTTGCCCAGCCAGGGCTAAAATGTATGATCTTCCTGCCTTAGCTTCCCAGGATGCTGGGATTATAGGCATATAGGAGTATAACTGACTATAACTGTGAATTTTTTACATCCTACTATGCGTCTTTGCTATTGTCTACTTCTCAAGCTAGCCCTGTCTCCAGGTCTGTCTGACTCCAAATTCACGCTATTTATCACACCCGGTCCTAGATCATTTAACGCCTGATGTTGGCCCCTCATCAACACACCACCTCTCCTAGAATTCCGCACCTAAGGTTCTCCAGCTGCACACCTACCGCACAGTCCACGGGAGAGTAGCTGCAGAGGCAGTGAGGGATCCCAGTGGGGTGGACCTGGCACTGGGCCCTGGCACTGCCCATCCAGCTGTGTACCTGAAAAGCCACTGGCCTCTTGGGGAAACCACTGGCTTCAGTTTTGTCCACTTGCCAAGAGAACTGGCTAAACCAAGTGATTCCCAGGTTGGTCCTTTCAACCCCAAGCTTCTGAATTCTTAGGCACAGTGAAGCAGCTTGATTCACTGCTCCTTCTGTTGCATCTTCTGGGACACAGTTGGTGCAAGTGTAGCTTTCAACAGAAAATGGTTGTTTTGTATGTTTCTCCAAACCCAGCAGTTGCTACAAATCGTAGGTGACTTGAGATATGAGACATGCAGACATTCCTTGTTTTTCAAAGCACAGTCCTCAGCACCTGTGCACCCTGGGTCTCCTTAAATTACACCACGATGATGGCAGATGCCGTGTGTCACCTTCAGCTCGAAGGCAAATGGTGAGGACTGAGGAGCTGTGATCAGGAGCCTGGCGCCCCTCCCTCCTCATAGAGCCTGGATCCTGGCTCGCGCAGCAGCAGAGGTCCTGCTTCCAGACGCCCCAACTTGTGCTGGGACAGGACAAGCTAAACAGGGACAAAGGCACCCCAACTGTACAGCTGGCTTATTGAGTGCCTGGTGTGTTTTCTCATGAATTTTCTAGGCACTGCTGGGAGATGGGCACAGTTCCCTCCATGTTATAGATAAGAAAATAGAAATGCATAATATGTAAGTCTTTCAGGGTCACCGGGGCTCATCTGTTCAGAGCTAGAGCTTTTAAACACCAAGTGCATTCGTTTGGCATCTGTGAAAGGAAGGCTTAACCCAGTGCTCCAGCGTTTGACATGCACACTTATTTTTCTTTTTCTTGCAGAGCCGGAGATTGAACTCAGGACTTTGTATTTGCCAGGCATGTGGGGGAAGCACTGAGCTACATCCCCCACCCCTTTTTTTCTTTTCTCTTCTTCCCTTCTTTCTCTCCTTCCTTTTCTTTTTTTCCTCCCTTTCTCTTTCTCTCTCTCTTTCTCTGTCTGTCTGTCTGTCTGTCTCTCTCTCTCTCTCTCTCTCTGTCTCTTTCTTCCCATAGCACTGGAGATTGAATCCAAGTCTTTTGCACTGAGCTATACCCTTAGACCTTTTAAGTTTTTGTTTTGAGACAGGGCCTTGCTAAATTGTCCAGGTTTGGCTTAAACCTGCAGTCCCCCTGCCTCAGCTCCCCAGACAGCTGTGCTTTTAGGTGTGCAGCACTATGTCTGGCACATTTTTTATTTTAATAGTTTTTTTTTAATTGAAAGTGTATTAGAAAAAAACACATAAAACTTACTACTTCATGGATATTACTTCAGATGACTCTAAATTTAAAAGGGGGTTGTAGGTCTACTTGCAGGAGAGTCAGCCCAGGTGATGCAGTACAGACCCTAAATGGTGAGATCCTTCACAAATGTCATGTTTGTCATAGACATGTTT
The DNA here is from genome assembly GCA_004026965.1 of Petromus typicus. Classification (NCBI taxonomy): domain Eukaryota; kingdom Metazoa; phylum Chordata; class Mammalia; order Rodentia; family Petromuridae; genus Petromus; species Petromus typicus. Next base: position 10,472 of record PVIR01024451.1, on the reverse strand, counting down.
GTGGTTCCTGCAGACAGAGCAAGACTGTGGCCTTCCTGAGTCTCCAGCCCCGTGTCCCAAGGGCATGCAGGGCTCTTTGAACAGAGAGAAGCAACCTGTGTCTTCAGAAGGCTAAGCCAAGGCTCGATGTATCCTCCTCCTCCTTCTTTTTCTTGAGGCTGGGTATTGAACTCTAAGCCTTCATGATGAAGCCTCAGCCCCAGTCACCTCCCTCTGTTGAGTTCATTTTGAGACAGGGGCTCAAACTTGGGTTCCTCCTACCTCAGCCTCCCAGGGTGCTGTGGTGACAGGTGTGTGCCACCATGCCTGGCAATGATGTGACCTCTATTCTCCTTTTCCTCTGTGTCACCTAAGACTCAAGGCTTTGCTACTGGGTATCTGTTTACATACCCGTTGAATGAGCAGCTTGTAGAGGTTTAAAAGTGGTTGATGTGTTTAGCTGGACCCATACCGTGAGGTTTGTTTTGTTTTTTAACTTTTTTTGAGACAGGGTCTCACTTTGTAGTTCAGATTAGCCCTGAACTCACTAAGTAGCCCTAGTGAGCCTCGAACTGACAGCAATCCTCCTGCCTCTGCCTCCCAAATGCTGGGATGACAGGCGTGAGCCACAACACCCAGCATTGTGGTGTGTGGTACTGGGGATCAAACTTGGGAACTTGTGCTTGCCAGGCAGATGCTGGAACCGCTGAGCTCAAGCCCAGACCCCACTGGGAGGATTTTTTGGTTTGTTTTTAATTTGTGAATTTGGATGTCTTTTGATAGAAGACATACTCTAGTTTGTACAAACCTCTCCTTTCCCCTCCTGGCAATCTCAGTTTTCCTGTGGTCAAAGTCCTGAAAAATTCAAAGAGCTGTGTCTTTTTCATGGAGCCTCAGGACACGGGGCTGTGTCTGTGGAGTTTCTGTGGCAGCTGTGCAGGAGCAGAGCAGGAGCCCAGCCAGCAGGTGGCAATGGTACAGTTTTGTAGGATCTTTGATAGCTCAGTGGCTGCTTTGCAACTTTCCGACTGGGAGTAGCGCGACACCTGGTGTCTGTTTTCATTATTCAAACTCAGCAAGTTTCAAACTGAGTTCATCTCCCCCTCAATCCAGCTCCATCTCTTTCCCCGTCATTCCTCAGGGTTAAGTCAGTGACCAGGCAGGCTGCCTCCCACAAGTCATGCCTGGCTCCGTCTCTCTCCCTTGCTCAGGTTAATCTATCGGACTTGCATTGAGTTTATGTCTCTTGCCCCTTGTTGCTGCTGCCTGTTTCTGGCTCACAAGGTCATTTTTCTCGATATAATTTTTTCTTAAGAGCTTTGCGTAGCATGAATTTTCCAATCAAAATTCGCATTGAAATTGAGGGTAGAGATATAAGAGGCTATAGTGATGTTTTGGTTTTTCCGGGAATTAGTGTCAATTCAGAGCTAGCGTCTAGTAGTCCTTGAAAGCGCTATATGTTTACCTTTCCCCAATCCAGTTACTCTTGCAATAAAGGCCTTAGTCTTTGTGAGTGAAGCTGGGAGAAAGATTAGTAGGAAAAGGCTGTGGCAGTGTTCATGTGTTTTTATTCAAGACACATGGCCTCTTCCTCAAAGAGTTCTGGGTCTGGGATTCAAGTCTGGGAATTGACTGAGAAGCTGTAATTCTCTGTTTTTATTATTTGAGTTCAACTTTTGTTTACTTGACTTGGAAATTTTCTGCTTGTATCTGTTAGTAAGAAGTTAATAAGCTTCTTGTCTAATTCATGTCTAAGATCACCACGATCGACTAGTCGGTGCCACGGGTCTATTAGATAATTCGAATTATCACTTTGCTTCTGATGTTTAGTATGGTAACAATGCCCACCTTTCCTTTAACAGTTGAACTCTGTCACTTGGCCTCTGTCACCCAAGGTCTAATCACTCTCACTGCATTTAAATTTTTGAGTTCGGTGATCCTATTATAAGGATTATTCCTTATATTCCTATTATAAGATACAGCCTACAATGCAGGGCTGTCACAGATGTCTTGGAGATGCTGAGCTCCCCTTACAAATCTACTTCTCAAAGTAGTGAGGAAAGATATGACTTCTGGACCTTCCCAGGACAGATGAATGGATCCTATGTGAAAAAATCTATTCCACCATTTCTATCTCCCTAAGCCTTTGAATTATTTAAATGAAAAGAGGTCAGGTATCTCCAGTTTGCTCATGGTGACCATCTTTTTATCATGTATCAGCCAAACAACCAAACCCTGGGAGGCTTTTCTAACTTCCTGAGATACAGCATTAATTCAGAAATGGGCCCACTTCAATAAATTTGGTGTCCAGTGTTTTGTTTTTTCCATTATTATCTCACACCATTCATGTCCATCCCACATATTTCCCAGAATTCTGTTTCACTGAGGTCACCCACACATTCTTTTTTTCAATGGACCCCACTTTTTCCCAGCCAATACCTTCACTCTAACAGGGGACACCCTTCAAGGTTAGAATGTTGGCTTTTATTGTAATTCAGCCAGAAACATGGCAAGAACTTGTGTTAGATTTTCAGCAATTTTAGGCTTGTAAGTACAGGACATAAGTTTTTCCCTCAGCGCTTATCTTGAAGCTTTTGATTCATGTATATATTTGCTGAACCAGGCTCATTTTTTCCTTCTATCACTTTGTCCAGTGACATTAGAAACAACTAACTGGACTATTTTCTTCTGTAGCAGAGTGACTGAACTTCTCTTCTTTCTTCTGTGTGTCTGTCTCTCTCCTTCTGTCTCTCTACCCACTCCCTCCGGGCCTTCGTATTGAACTACATAACTAGCCCTTTTCATTTTGAAATACGGTTTCATCAAGCCATTAATTAGCTAAAGTTGGGCTCAAACCTAGAGTCCTCCTGCCTCCCAGACTGCTAAAATTATAGGCATGTGCATATCACAGGCATGTGGCCTTGCCTCAAAATACAATTTTTTCAAAAGCTTGGGGATGTAGCTTAGCATGAAGCCTCAGATTTAATCCTGAATACCATGGTTGGGAAAGTAGTTCAATGTGAAGGTCCTGAGTTTAATCGCCAGCAAAAAATAAATAAATAAAAATTAGAAGTCTGTCATTTATAAATTACCCAAGCTGTGCTGTTCTGTTAGAGGACCATCAAACTAAGACAATATCCAGTGTAGGTATTTTGTATACTTCTATGAACAGCTCACGCTGTGGGCTAACAGAGCTCTCTATACCTCAGGACATATAGTTCTTAGCCCTTTTAAATCAAATCAGATTAGAGAACCAGTTCTAAACCCCAAATCCAATTTAAAAAACCAATTCTGACAGTTTTCTTCTCTAGAACTACTCCTGGTATCAACATCTGAATTAGTTGGGTTTCTCTAGAGAACAGAAACAATAAGATATATACATAGATGAGAGGAATTTTCTGGAGCTCAAGTGATGATGGGGGCTAAACGATCCTTCAGCGCGGGGTCTGCACGTTGAAGCACCAGGGGCCCCCATACCATGGCTCTGTCTGAAGTTCAATAGCCGAGAATCCAAGCAGCGGACTGCATAACTTTACAGCTGATATCTTGGGGTTCAGTGTCTCAGGGCAGGAGAAGACGGATGCCTCAACTCTGAAGCAGAAAATTCTCCTTTCCTCTATCCAGGGCTTCAGACAATTGAGTAGTGCCCAGCCACACTGGATAAGTGCAGATCTCTCTTCCTTAGTTTGAGATTTAAATGTCAGTTTCTTCTGGAAACATCTCACGGATCTCCTCAGAGATCATGCTGTTACAGCTACATTCATTGGTATCCCTAACTCAGTCAAGTCGACACTTGAAATCAACCATCACAGATCCTGACATTCAAAATAGGCTATTTCAGATGAAGCCAAAATACGGTTATGCATGGATAAAAAGGTGCTGATAAACAGATAACTTTATTCTAGTGGAGGCTCTGGAGCAAGAATGAGATGGACTGCTCAGAAGACTGGCTACCCTTGGACAATGCAGCAAAGGGGAAATCTGGATTGTGCCAGAGTAGAAGCAGGTTGGTAGGAATACTTGGCTAAAGATTCTTCCTGTTTCCCTTATGAAGAAGAACTTGTTATTTAAAAAATCTAGCAGCTGGATTTATGGCTTAGTTGTAGAGCATTTGCCAAAGATATACCAGGCTTTAGTTTTTATCATTAGCCCTAAACAAACAAAAAACAAATCCTCCTGTGCTAAACAATTGTGCTTCACAAACTATTACAAATTGGACCTTATTCTCATCTGTGGGTTTCAATTCAGTTACTCTTAATTAACCTTTCTATTCAGAATCTTCCGAAATAAAGAACTCCTCCCATAATGCTGTGGATAATTCCAGCTCCAATGGATGCCAGCTGAATGCATCAATCAAGTCTCTTTTCTCAGAGAGAACAAGCCAGAGATGAATGATGCTCCCTGATTACCATGCCCACAAGGATTCTTCCAGAATGTTCGAGCAATACGTTCACTAACGCAGGGCAGCGGTACGAGATTGCCAAGCTGGGGTTAGCTGGGGTTTTCTCCGAGAGCTGAAACTTGACAAGTTCTTTCTTTGTTAAAAAAAAAACAAAAAGGAAAGAAACCAGAAATGAGATTTTTTTTCCCCAAAAGATAGGAATCTGCTTTAGTGAATAGGAAAGTGAGAGCAACTCCCCCTTCTGGCAGTACTGGAGTAAGTGCTGACAGAGTCGCACAACCAGAAGGAGACAAAGTATATGAAACAACTGTACCAGATGGGGCACAGCAGGGGGCATAGAACTTCGATCCTCAAAAGAAAGGAGAAAAATGGAGTGGGATGAGATCGGCACAGTCTTCTCCCTGGAGACACTGGCTGGAAGGTGATACAGGAGTAGGAAACTCAAGATGACAGCTGTGTTGCGGAGCTGAGGAATTAAACTGGGGCTTCTGAGAGGCCCAGGCATCTGGGGTGGACAAGCTGGAATACCAGAAAGAATGGTATATACAGAAAGTCTGCATGAAGTTTATTCTCCAACCCTTGACTAAATATATGAAGGGGAAAGTCACAAAAGACTGTGAATGTATTTTACATTTTGAAAATGTGTCACAATTAAAGACGTGTCACCATTAATTCCTCTCAAAATATTCCCTTCTAAGGGAGAGCTTCAAGTCTGGCTAGGGCAAGTGAATCGTGTGCCTGTCTCCTGAGCCTAAAGGTTGAGACTCCATCTCCTTGCAGATGCGGAGACCCTTAGGGGCTCGAGCACACTCGCTCCCACACGTTGAACCTTGTCAGTGGCCATCTTGGTAGCCCCACCCCTCTTTATCTCTCACCCATCGCCTTACCGTCCCCCATAGCTAATGCCATATAGACCACCCACTCATGAAGTTCTCTTATTGGGCAAAACCCTAGGTCAATCCTATAGACCCTCCTTTCCTCCTAGCCTTCGCCCCGCCCTGTGACCTTTTGCTGTATATGTGACGCTTAAGCCTGAATAAATTGGAAGTTCCAGAAACATTCCCCAGGGTCTGTGCTTGACTCTGCGCCTCACTCTCTCCGGCCGGGAAAACCTCACATAGACAACAACCAACACCCTTCGCTTCAAACATGCTTGTCCCATGGTCCTTGCCACTTCCGGAAGCAGTTCAGGAAGTTCTCTTTCATGAGTTCTTCCCTTATGTTTTTTGTTTGTTTAGGGCTAATGATAAAAACTAGAGTCTTGTATATCTTTGGCAAATGCTCTACAACTAAGCCATAAACCCAGCTGCTAGATTTTTAAAAATAATAACAAGTTCTTCTTCATAAGGGAAGAACTCATGAAAGAGGTGCCGTCCAATGAAAGGTTGGTAAGAATATGACACTGTGTCTTTTTCCACCTTTTTCACCAGATCTGTCACCAGTTGATTCCTGGCTCTTCCCCAAAGTCAGGATGACCATGAAAAGTAAACTTCATTGTCTTTTTAACTTATCTATATATGTTACTTCTTAAAGCAGAATGTGAACGGGGTAGTCCATTTCCATTCTTAGGCCTTGTTCTAAATTATTTTTCAAACAGCATTGCAGTATCCCTAGGAAGTTTATTCCTCTAAACAATACTTCTCTTTGGAAAACAAGCCCCAGAGTTTCTGCCATCAAGGTATTTCAGTTTAATGTACTTAGTTTTAGAAGTCTAGTACATGCTGAATTAAAATGACAGGGAGAAAAGTTTTAAAAAGTAGATTCTACAAGGGGCCGGGGAGTTAGCTCAGTGATTCCGGCGCCTGTCTTGCAAGCGCAAGGGCCCGGGTATACTGGGTGTGGAGACTCACGCCCAGCAGCAACCAGTACCACATACCACAGTGCCGGGCGTGGTGGCTCACGCCTGTAATCCCAGCACCCGGGAGGCAGAGGCAGGAAGATTGTGATGTGAGTTGGAGGCTGAGCTCAGGGCCAGCCTGAACCACGAAGTGAGACCCTGTCTCAAAAAAACCCAAAAAAAAAATTTTTTTTAAAAAAGTAGATTCTACAAGAGGAAAATCTAGGATATTTTAACAAATATTCCTTTAAACATCAAAGTATCTCAACAATTCATAGACAGAAAGTTTGATCTACTAAGGAATCTGACTTGAAAACTAAACACTTCAGACCTCACAAAGTTAAGGGAAGTTACACGTCTTACCACAAACGTCTCAACCTGTTAAAGGTGAACAAGCTTTGCTAGCTTCACTTCAGGGCCTAAATCATCACAGGCTCTTCTGAAAGTAGAAAGAAATGTTATCTTCCCCTTATGCAGTTATCCTGCCATACAGACTTACACATTAACTAAAAAATCCTTGAAAATATCTACTGTCAGCTGGGATAAAGGTGAAGTACTGAGCACAAACCTGAGTCATTCTTCAGGCCGAGCTAGTCAACTTCTTCTGTGCATGACATGTCATCTCCTTGGAGGGTGGCATCTCTTCAGTGACATCAGTAGGGGGGGTCACTCTCATCAATACCGAAACACACTTTGATGATCCTGTAAATGCTGTTTGCGTGTGTCTGGGGTCCTCCAGACTGAAGCCAGAGGGTAAGAATGAAATTTCATAAAGTAGGATATCCAGGTCCTTTACGGACTTGTTATGTTTGTCAGCCTCAACCTTTTGCCTCCATCTATGAATGATGGTGTGGTCAGGGTCAATCTCTGGGTGCTTCTTTGGTACTGTGTAACCCATTGTCGAGCTGGGTTTTCACGATTCTCTCCAGTTCACCATCCAGCCATATGTGCTTGGGGGATGTCACCAGTTTGTTTGATACAACCACTTTTCAACCTTCTTCAAACTTTGTCTTTTTCTCTCCTGTCTCTGTCTCTCCACCTCATCTTCCAGAAGTTCCAAGTCCTCTTTGGTGACAGACACTCAAGTTTTCCCCTCAAACTCCAGCTGTTGGACACAGTACTAGTGGATGGGCTTGCTCATATAGATCGTTTCTAAGCCAGGATTCCGAAGTTGCTCCACACAGTCCGAGTTAGCTCCCTGGTCCTTGGTTATATCTGTGATGTAATAGATGTCCTTTTGCTTTTCCTCCATCCTGCGTGCAGTAGTCATTCAGAGACACCATCTCCTCCCTAGAAGTAGATGTGTAGTAATACAACAGCTCTGCAAGCTTCTTCTGATTCTAAGAGTCTTCATGTACGCCAAGCTATATATTCTTTATATAAGAAGCTGATAGAACTTCTTGAGAGCTTGTTTGGAGGTTCTAGCAGGGGAGTGCAGCTACTCGTACACCTTTGACTGAGAAAATGGTCCTCCTCAATCGGCAGCAGTCGTCCTCTTCAACCAAGAGTGCAGTTTTGGGGGGGACGAACATGGAGTAGTGAGGGAGGAAGGGGACACCCGCCTAGCCAGCCAGATCACCTGAATCAACCCTGGTGATCAATGGGGTGACAGATGTAGTAACCAGATTGCCCTTACATCCAGAAACTCATAGAACTTCTTATAACAAGGTAGCCATGACAGCACAACCAAAGACATTCATGAAAAAGGCACAGAAAACTATGATCCTCAAGAGAAGGGGGAAAATGGAGCGAGACCTGAGATGGGCATAGTCTTCTTCCAGAACTGCTTTAGAAAATTGCAGATGATGGGGCAAGTGTGTTTGAAGGGAAGGGAAGTATTTTGAAGGGGATTGTTGTGATTTGGGTCTAGATGTCCCTCCAAAGCTTTTTTTTTTTTTTTTAGGTTTTTTGAGACAGGGTCTCGCTTTTGTGGTTCAGGCTGGCCCTGAGCTCAGCCTCCAACTCACATCACAATCCTCCTGCCTCTGCCTCCCGAGTGCTGGGATTACAGGCGTGAGCCACCACGCCCGGCCCCTCCAAAGCTTTTATGTGGTCACAGGTGCCTTTTTCACAGGTGACTGGATCTAGAGCATGTGATGCTGGGATTAAGGGGATGGGATTACTAAATCAGACAATGATTGGTTTGGCACAGCTCTGATCCTGGTGGTCTGGATACAACAAAACAGTAAGAACGATCCTGTTGAGTTGCCCTTGTTGCTTTTGGTACCATGAAGGCGGCATGAACTCTTTCTCCTCCGTAATGCCTCTCTGCCATGTGTTCCTCTGGCGTGGATCCAGCTGATTATGGTCTGGAACCTCTATAAACTGTGAGTGAAATAAACTTTTCCTCCTTTAACTTTGGGTGGTCTTTGAGTACTTTGTCTCAGCAACAAGAAAAGTAGCTAACAGGGATTAATGGCAATGTGTCTTTTAGTGTCATACACTTTTTAAAAATTTAAACATGGGCCGGGGAGTTAGCTTAGTGCTTCTGGCACCTGTCTTGCAAGCACAAGGACCCAGGTTCAATCCCCGGTAACCACATACCATGCTGGGTGTGGAGACTCACGCCCAGCAGCAGTCAGTACCACATACCACAGTGCCGGGCATGGTGGCTCACGCCTGTAATCCCAGCACTGGGGAGGCAGAGGCAGGAGGATTGCTGTGATGTGAGTTGGAGGCTGAGCTCAGGGCCAGCCTGAATTACAAAGTGAGACCCTGTCTCAAAAAAAAAAAAAAAAAGATTAACTGTATTTTCTCATTAAAACTTATGTGTAAAATGAAATTCCATGAACACTATGTAAATAAAATTAAGAGGGAAGAAGCCATTACTGAGATAATGGCTTAATATACTATCATATCCTAATAAACAAAATATTCAGCATCTACTAAAAAATTACTAAATATATGAAGAAGCAGGGGAAATGTGCCAAATCATCAAAATAACAAAAATTAATCAAATAAACATAATCATGTAGGTGAGTAGACAAAGTTTTAAGACAGATATTTTAAAATCAAAATTTAAATGAAAAGAGTTGCCTTCAAAAAAGCAAAACTTTAAAAGATTCAGGGTACCAAATGTATGTATTAAAGAGTTCATGTTTTCACTAAGGTTAAACTAAGATGTTTATCTGAACTTTCAAGAAATTGGGATTAGAATGGTAACAAACCAAATATCCTAACAAGCCAAATTCAGTGATAACGACAATGATGTTCTTCCTGTGTGACGGAGCCAGCCATCACCTGTTGGACAGTCCCTGAATGAGGGAGTGGGGATGAGAAAAAGACAGACAAGAGATAGAGTCAGGAGGGCACCCAGCAGTGCTGAGAGCTGAGTTCTCAGTGCTGAGTGGGCCGAGTTTCTTTTCTCTTGGCCTTTTATACAGCAAGCATGACAAAGCGAATCCTTACATCTGCCCACACCTACTGCCTTTTACCGCCCACCTTTTTGTTTTCCAGTCAGTATTCAGCAAAAGGTAAACATCTACTGTAAACAGAACTTGCTGTTGACATGTTGTCATTACAATGGAGGTGACAAGTCAGCTTTGCTTATTATTCTCCATACCCCTGCCTCAGTCTCACACAAGGAAGGTAACTTGAAGGACCCTGGTGCTAACTAATCAGGTATTTTTCTACTGTACTAGTCCCCTGTCCCTACCTCACAAGAAAAGTAAGTTGAAATGTATGTGTGTGTGTTAGTGTGGGAGGGGCTGTTAAACACAGGGTCTCACACATGTAAGCCCATGCCGCCATTCACCTGCACACTTCCAATGCCTCCGTCTCCACTTATTTTTTTGGCCTATTTTAGCCCTTCTCTGTCTCTAAAACAAACCTCTTCTGCTTGTCTCATCAGAGCACTTATTCTATTTTACAGACTGAAATACTGCCTGATTCTAGAATCAAAAATAAAGCCAATTACAGTCTTTAAATCAAATTGCTGTCATTTTATCCTTTGACAAGTAGAAAATATGAATATGAGAAAAGAAATAAGTCATAGGCAAAAAGAATAAAATGGAGTCTCTAGAGCTTAAAAAAATGCACTATCTGAAATAAAACATTTACTGAATGGATTTAACAGCATATTAGAAAATCGAGAAAAAGATAAATCTGAAGATAAAGTGATAAAATCACAATCTCTGATCCCCAAAGTTTTTCTAAATTGCCCACTCTGTCTTCACACAACTGCCTCAATCCCCTGAATGTCTGGGATTGCAGTTATCTGCTACCATGTCTACTTTAGAAACTATCTAAAGTACA
>PVIR01024450.1:0-25934 GCA_004026965.1 Petromus typicus | reverse complement strand
GAGCACATTAAAGCATTAAACACAAATAAGTGAAGCATATATAACCCTAAATAACTATGATAAAAAATGGACTTTACATCATATCAAAATCAAAATCCCAAAAGTCCAACACAAGAACAGAATGTTAAAAGGTATTTGATAAAATCAACAAATCATTTATAAATGTAAGACTATTAAAATTACAGAAGATCTCTCAAAACAAAATTTAAGGGCTAGGAAAGGATGGAGGGAGATGTTTCAAGTCCTAAAAGATAACAACTGACACAATTATAATGGAGGACTTTAATATTCTTTCACAGTAGCATCAAAAAAATCAAATGCTTATTAACCTAACCAAAAAGTGGAAGACCTCTCCAATGAAAACCATAATACTCTGAAAAAGAAAATCAAAGAGAATATCAGAAGATGGAAGATATCCCCTTTTCCTTGGTAAGCAAATCATTGTAGTAAAAATGGCCGTGCTTCTAAAACCGATAGGCAGATTTAATGCAATCCCGATCAAAATAAGTACCAACAGCATTCTTCACAGAATGAGAGAAAACAATATTAAAATTCATATGGGACCAAAAGAGTCCTAGAAGAATAAAAGCCATCTTTGTCAACAAGAGCCAGGAAGGAGAAAACCCAGTTCTGGACTTCAAGTTATACTACAAAGCTACAATGATTAAACAAACAAATAACCACGATAAAACCCAGCATTGTATTGGCAAAAAAAGTCCTGAAGACATGGGTCAATGGAACAGAACAAGGGATGCAGTACTCCAAATACATTCAGCTACCTGATCTTTGACAAAGGGGCACAAAAACTATACATAAATATTATATTTTCTTTATCCATGCATCTGTTGGTGGATTATAGGTCACTTCCAAGATATAGCTACTGTGAATTGCTGCTGGTTATTCCCAAGTTCCCTTTCATTCTTGTTTTCTTTCTTAAAATGAAAATGATCTTTACGATTCACCTGCCAAAACAGACACATATGAGTATAAACACTTATTTGATCTGGAAAATACTGCTTTGATATCAATAAAATGGCTGAACTATATCTGATTGTGAAAGAAAAGATTCCACTCTCTGTTATACTATTTGAAATGATTTTAGTGAAATTACAGCTTTGGCTGTACAGCATATCCTCCATTGACTTAACTTAGGACTTTGCTATTATAACTGGTTGCTATGGAAAGGAATTTAATGACACACAGAGGAACCATAATTTGAAAAGAAAAATTAAGAGATAAAATCCTAAATATCATTAATCATTCTAACAGAAACTTGGCAAAGAGTGTGTTGTGTGAATTTCCCAGACAACTGTGAAAAAACATCTGTCTCCAACTTGAGAGGAGGTTGTCCTAACTTGTAGAAGTCCAGCTTGGCAAGTAAATGAGTTTATTGGAGCTTACATACAGAACACCAGTCAATTTATAGGCTACAGTATGACCAAAGTCACCAATAACCCACTGGCTAAGCTACAGGTTTTATAAAGCTCTCATAGCAAAAGCAGAATCAAAGGCAACAAGGGTCTTCGGGAGATGTGTGTACTGTGTGCCCATCTCATCCTTATCAGGAAACTCTACAGTATCAGGAAGCTCTGTCTGGTTGCAATGGTAGAGACCTCAGTGTGCTACAGTCTGGCACAGAGGCTCAGCACTTTTGGGGGTCAGGTTGGCAGGGTCCCCACGGGATAGCTAAATGGAGGGTGCATCACAAGCTGGAGTTACACTGGCTAGGGTTCAGAGAACAAATCTCACTACAAAATATGAGTGGATCACAAATATAAAAGGTCCTCAAGAAACATACCCATATGTCTTAAAGACTATTTCAAGTTGTTAAAGAAAATTTAAAAATATCATGCACTTTTTAAGTAAGAACTGTAGTTTGAATTCAGAAACATTTCAGCAAATTCAAGGGGAAAGCATCAGCCAAATCGCATGAATTCTCCAAACTTCCATGAATATTTAGCCATTTACTTTTCTGAATGGACCAAAAAGGAACAATTTAAGTGGCAGTAGACTCTGCCATGGTAATTGGCATGTGCCTTAATACAGCGGGCCTAACACAGACTCAAAAATATCTAAGAGTTTCACTTTATCATTTTTCACATTTTCCCCCAAGAGACATTTTATGAAAAATTCCAAAAAAAAACTAATTTTTCAAACTTCTTACAATCTCATGGCTTAGAGCTAGGGCAAGAAGTGAGTAGGTATGACAACTGTGAATAGTACAATAACTACTCAATGTCTAGTAAACTGGAAGGTTTTTCATATCAAGGTGTAGTACTTGGAGAGATTATAGAACTTTTAGAGTTTGGGACCTTTAGCTTACATGAATGTTGAACAGAAATACACTATATTTTGAAATATATTGCCTTTGGTGTAGATGAAAAACAATAGTAATTTCCTTAATATGTTAACCTACTCAGTGATATTAACCACTTGAATATTAAAATGATGTAATGTAATTCAGATTTGTCTTTGTTTTCATTTATTTGCTTTCTAAAAACTATTAAGTACATTTTATCTGTACAGCAAAGCACTATGATAGACATTGTAGAAAAGAATTTATAAAGAAAATTTAAAACTGGCTCTTCAAACACCTCATCCAATTAGAAAGTGGAAAACACAAGAAGAAAATGGGTACTATAGACCTGTTAAACCTGAAAGATTATACCCAGAGTTGTAAGAAGACAAAGGAGTAGCCCATACACAAGCTTTTGGAGAAGATTTAGCCTAAGAGATCTGAAGAGGCTAATGGATGTGTGTGGGGCCAATCTGTGCAGAAGAACCCCAGTGAAGCAGATTAGGATAGGAGTTAATGAAAACCGAAGTGTCAAGAGCTGCATGCTTAAGCTTCCCCTGAAATACCCATCCATTTTCCCTACTCTTACACAGTCTAACGGTGACTCACTCCTGCACCAGTGTGTCTTCAAAGTCAAAAGAATAACGGTTACCTGAATGGACCCAATGAGCTGATGATTGGACAACAGACACACAGAAATGCAAAACATGTCCCTATCTGCAACCTGGTGACAAACAGTGATTAAAAAATTATACAGAATGTGAGATACTTTGTAAGTAGTTAAAATGTGTTAGGCATTAAAAAAAAAAGTACTGTTGGATACAAGATGAGAAATGAGCAAATGAAAATATATTCTTTTTAGATTATAATATACAACATATTTACCATTGTTATTCTCTAATAATTTTTGTTATTATTTTTCACCAAATGGCTTTTACATTTTATTAATATCTATGTATAATATATAAAAATTAAAAATTTAAAGGTGCAAAATTTAGTCCCTATCTGACTACTTCCTTTCAGAACTCAAAGTAAATTAATGTGTAACTTCTTTTCCTATTAATCTTTACATCTTCTGAAGATTTTACCTCACTAACAAAAATATCTCTCTAGAAAAAAAAAAAAAAGAACTGCAGAAACATGAAAAATTTTTGTCTTGGATACAATTCTGATTTGCTGAGAGGGGCCGAATGACACTGGAATGGACAGAGGGTGGTAAAGGTATACCGTCATCTAGAAATTGACTAAAGAAGAGATGAAACAACAGGGGGATATCTGGACAACAAGAAAAGTTTCATGTGCTTGTGTAATGGTGTTATTTTGCTTTAACACTGGTCAGCATTTGAACCACCTCTATGTCACCTTACAGGCAATTTCTCAATGTCTTAGGAGTGGTGCGCAAATAAATTCATATCCCATCTGTTTTTTTACTGGTGTAAAATCTAGCAGTAGGTTTACTATCCTATTGACCTTGGTCGCCTTATACTATAGTTCTTCCTCTCATGAAATTATTTCCATTCTTTTACAACCATCCTCCACTCTTTAGTTTTCATTGCTGGTCTATTCTCTACCTGTAACTTGATACTTTTCCCAGGAAGTGCTATTCAACTGTACTTTCAGGGAATTTTGAACAGTCTCTTTCTTCCAACATAAGCTTTTGGTTCCTTTGTCAAAGACCAAACAGCCGAATATGTTTGGCAAGGTTTCTATATCCTTAATTCTGTTCCACTGACCCATGTATCTGTTTTTATTCCAGTACCACGTCGTTTTCAACACTATTGCTTTGTAGCTTGCATCTGGCATTGCTATGCCTCCTGTTTTGCTCTTACTGCCCAAAACTGCCCTTGTTTTTCTGGATCTCTTCTGGTGCAATATCAATTGTAGGACTGTTTTCTCTAGTTCTGCAAAATAATTTTAGAAAGATAACTATTTTGACAATATTGGTTCTGCCATCTAGAAGCAGGGAACATCTTTTCATTTTCTTTTTTTTTTTTAATTGTGAAATAGGTATATTTTATATTCCATTTTCTGATGCTGTCTTCAAATTCTTTCTTCAGAGTGTTATAGTTTTTTGTGTAGAGGTCTTTTGTTACCTTGGTTTGGTTAACTCTAAGGTATTTTATTCTTGAAGCTACTGTGAAAAAAATTAGAAAATTTCTAAATTTCCTTTGTCTCACTTTTCTTGTTTCTGAGACAAAATACATGACACCCAAAGTCAAAGAAAGTGTAGAGATATTGCAGTTCATAGTGTGCTGGCTCCAAGGCAGGTGAGATGGCAGAGGGGCATCACAGCAAACAAATTGTCTACAGCAGGCAGGCAGGTGAAAGCTGAGTAGCCCTCATTCTGTTCCTTATATTCTACGCAGGGTAACCCACCTAGGGCAAACGTAGCACTCACACACTTAACCGTAGTCAGAACTATGCCAAACCCACCGGGGGATTGATTTAGCAATCACACCCTTGATCCCAGCACCACACATACTAGGTCCAGCACCTCTGAAAAGCCCCTGCTATGACAGCATGAGGCTTTCGAGGAGAGACATCTAGACAAAGGCCATAACAGTTATCCATATACACACTGGAAGATCTGAACAGAATTAAACAAAATGTTGCTCTATGAAAAAATCAGTTGGTGGTTGATGAAGAAGCCGAAGCAGAGAGAGTAAATAAGTTTCACCAGAGGCAAAAATGGTTAACATGTTAGACCAAACTATGTATTATGCAACTGAACTTTTTGCAAGACACAAAATAGGTAATTAAAAATCATTGGCTGGCAATGATAGCATAGTTTCATATTTGATATTATAGTTATTACAGATATTATAGATAATATATTATGGATAATATTGATATTATAAAGAATTCTCTTTATAATATGGCAGCCAACATCCTAAATAAAAAGTTCTCACATTCTTATAACAAATTGATTGAAAAACCAGGGCTCTTAGTTAAAAATAAAATTCCAGATAGGGGATTTAGCTCAGTGGTTTCAGCATCTGCCTGGCAAGGACAAGGTCTGAAGTCTGATCTCCACACACCAAGTGTCAGGCATGGTGGTTTATGCCTGCAATCCCAGCACTTGGGAGGCAGAGGCAGGAAGATTGCTGTGAGTTTGAGACAGGCCTGGGCTATGTAGTGATTTTGGGACCAGCCTGAACTACAAAGCAAGACTCTATCTCAAAAAAATAAAACAAAATAAAGTTCCAAATGACTGAACACACATAATTTTATGCCTGTATGAATAAATGATCATATTTGTCTAATTTTTGGCTCCCTCGGGATGTTTACTTAAAAAGAAAACATAAAATTCTAGTAGGTATCACATGTTAAAATAGGAAAGAAAGCCAAACTAGAGAAAGGAACATAGACAACAGAAATTAGCTAATATGAGAATGCATTCCATAAAGCCTTTGACCTTGCTATGGATAAGCCTGGACTTAGTAGAAGCATCCTACTAGCTAATGAAAAAACAGAACTTTATCAGTTATACAATGCAATGTCCCCCAAAATATGTTCAAAAGAAGCATATTTTTCTTGAGACTGATATTAAAAATAAATTTCTCCCAAAGGTCTATAGAAAGAGGCCACAATGCAGTATGCACAACACCTTTAGCAGAGCAGTTTTATCTGGCTATTTAGTGTACAGTTCTCAGACACTGAATGCTTTCCACCAAATCACAGGTCAGTAAGAACAAATCTTCAGAGGCTACTGCTATGGCCCAATGCACAGCTCCCTACTGTCCTGGCTAAGCCAAAGATAGTTTTTAAAAACAGTTTTCTTTCAGATATAAGTGTCACAAATATGTCAAAAATATGAATTCTCTAAGTCCCAATTTTGACAGTCATTTGAAGGTGAGGCTGAAGACGACATTCTGCAAGATATAACAATTAAATTTTTGTGAAGTTGCTATATTCTTCTATCAGAATCTGATAGATCACAAAACAAATGTCAGTAGAAAATGTTTAAAAGCACTTAATAAGGAAAATAAGTAAATTGAGAAAATTATTTTCATTATCTATTTCTGTTATTTCAGGAAAGAGTAACAACTTATTGTGGTGGTGGAATACTTTAGTTGTTCATTTATGGTAAAGATGTTAACATTCAAGTATTATATGTATAGACACAATCCAATTTTTCTTTATACTTTACTTAATTAATATAGATTAACCCTTCCCTATCATCATTTTTCCTGAAAATAAATATAACACATTTAAAGCCCTTAAACTCAATTAAACAATTATTTATTGTTAATCATTTACCAAAGAAGAAGTTTCAGATACAACAAAGAGTAGTGCCTAGCAAAGAACTCACAAACTCTTATGAAAACTCCTAATTATAAAGGCCTGGATTGAGTAATTACACATTATTTTCTTCTTAATAGCTAGCTCCTTAATATTTTGTGATTCACTGTTATATACTCAGCACAGCAGACTCTAAATAGTTTCTCCCAGATTTGAAATTATTTGGACTATAACCTAGATTTTGAAACAGATATGAACCCTCTAAAGAAGGTAATATTTATCAAGATCAAAGCTTTGTAAATAAAGCCAGGTTTATATTTTACTACCCTTCCCCCTTCTCCTCCCTAATATACCCATTTCCTTAACACTTTACTTGGTACACAGTTTTAGCACTCACAAGAGGGAAGTTTGTCCCTACTTCATATTATTAGAACTTTCAAGGGAGTCATTTTTGTTACTTATTTTACCAAAACATTCTGTTCCTCAGTGTATCACCTCTTTTAAAGTATGGGCCTTCTCAAAGTTAATATCCCACTTTTAAAAATACCCTTTCTCATGATGTTCTGCAGCTTCTTACTATCTAAATGTGTATAATGCAGAAGGATGTTAAATAAATGGTGTGTTCTAGATGATTCTTTGTGTCTTTATCAATTGCCAAGAGTCCTTTGCACTCTGCTCTGCGTCAGCTGCCAATTCCTGTGAGCATAATCTGAGCCTCATCATCCTCAGAACAGGTTCCCGTGGAATGCCAGACCCAACTGGCTGGGAACTCCTTGCGCATCTCTATTCTCATCAGCTTTCACTCCACCCACTTTTAGGTTTCACCAAGGCCTCCGGTTCACCCAGTCCCTCCACTGTTTTACATCTCTGGGCCTCCTAAGCACATATTCCATGATTCACCAACACCAAGGCTTACAAACCCTTGTCCCCACCCCAAATCTTAGACAAGTCAGCCCTGCATTCTCCAGGCCACACGAAGGCTGTATCACCGAGTGGATTTGATGAACAATCATTTTATGTGTCCCTCATCAGGCACTTCCCACAATAGCGATTTGCTCTTTCATATTATCTAGTAGAACCTGTCCCATCTTTGTTCACCTTTTCTCAGCACCCTGCCTCTTACCACACAGGAAAAATTAATAACATTAGGGGATACCCCTAAACCCCAGCAAGGACCTAATTATCTACGAGTTCATCTCTCTTATCTCCTTTCCCTTTGTAGAAAACAAGGACTCCTATCTTAATCAAAGCCAAACACTGAATTTCAGCTCCAGATTCTAGCAGTTCCCATACTTTAGAGACCTATTTCAAAAATCTCTGAATCTCAAAGTAGTAATTATATATGTTTGTCACTACTTATTGAATGAACTATACACCTAAAATAGATGATAATTACTGGATAAAACTAAACTTCAATAAATCATTAAAATTTCTTTTTAAAAATCCTAATTGTTCCTTTACTTTCTGCTCATGAATATACTCTACCTTCTGCCAAAACAAATAAATGCTAATAACTGGAAAATGTACTTTGCACTTGCTGTCTATACAAGCATGTCAAGAGCTCCAACTTTGCACTCAGTTGGTCTGCTGTGGGACTTAGATAATAACAGATCTCATTTCTTTTAAAGATCAATTTTGTTTCAGATACTATTATGCAGAGCATTTAACATGTACAACCTTATTGAATCCTCCTAACTAACCAAACAAGTAGATATTATCTCTATTGTACAAATGGCAAACAGCCTTCAAAAGGCCTGATGCCTTGCTTAATTAAGGTTGCCCAAAGCTGTGGTGGTGGCTGGGGACTAAATTCAGTTCTGCTTCACTATGAGCTTACCATAATGAACGCATTAGGAAGGGAAGGAGTGAGAAGGTAGTCAAATTTGCTTACAAGTTTCATGGATTTCTTTCTCGTTGAAATCTGTGTCCTCATTGCTGGGGGACATGATATCTCTCACCAAAATAAGGCATGGAGGCCCAAGACAATTAGCGGACCCCCAGACACAATATTCTCCATCTGCAGATCCTCTCATATTTCAAGACAGGGAGAGCTTCTGGCCTGGAATATTTATTGGTGGAAAGACAGAGAAGCTGAGGCTAGAAACACTCACTGGACATTGTTTCAGGCAGAAGCATAAATGAGAGATATTTATACTCAAATAGAAAGACTCATTCCTGGGGATTTTGATCGACTTTAAAACTAGTTTCACAAAAAAAATCTTTAAAATAGAAAACTGGGCCACAAGCATACAATTCTACATCTATAACTTTCTGTGGTGTATAAAACTCATAAATAAGCTGAAAAAGAAGGATTCATGTAGGCTGCAAGTGTAACGCATGAGAACCTGGAAATCGATTGACCAATGAAGTACTTATTAGACAATTTTTTTTTTTTGCTTAAAACACCACAGGAGACATGGGGAAAGCAAAGAATGCACTTAAATCCCTATAGTTCCTAAAAGAATTCATGGTACAGAAATTATTACTGGAAGGATATGACATGGACCAAGCATGAGTACATGTGGCATAACTAGTTATATCCTGTAATACATGAATATCTCCATGGAACTAAAAGTAGCTCTCTCTGTTTGTAATTCCAGCCAAGAACATTCATGTTCAGAATGGGTTGAGAAAATACACAATATAAGGTTTCAGTAAAAAAAACTTAGATGCAGGTCCTGGGTAAGTATTCAGATTAAAGTTTAGGGATAGTAGGTCCTTATTACTCTCTTCCATCTTGAAGAATTTCACATAAGTATTTGGAACCTTTAATCCATTGAGGAGTATTTGAAAATACTTCAAACCATAAGGCGGATACATAACTAAATAAATGGAGAGAAAATGGGTACGTATGTTTGAAAGTATTTATCCATTGTTAACAGGGATAGATAGTAGTGACATAGCAGAAACAGTTTTTCCAGTACTTGAGACTGAACTCAGGACCTTTGCATGGAGCTATATCTCCAGTCTCCTCTCCCTTTTCTAAATTTTTTATTTTGAGGCAGTGTCTTGTTAAGTTGTCCAGGTTGGGCTTGAACTTTTGTCCCTCCTCTGCCTCCCACAATGCTGGGAAGAAACATTCAATAGATCTGCCCTGACTGTCGCTTTGAGACTACCAAAGCACTTGAAATCTATTCCTTGGGTCATTTATGTTGGCTCAAATGAATATTTGATGAGAGAAATCATTCAGGATTTCTTAATCCATGACTCAATGCTTGTGATTGTGATGCTGCTTTCTGAAGCTATCACAAGAGGATACGTACTTTTAGTAAACAGTACTAACATGTTCCCTCAGAAAGTGTGGATGCCTTCTTTGAAAAAGACAAAGTATATCAGAAAGTACACTATCTCATAATCTGCCTTCACTCAACAGTCCAGTCAGCTCTGCTCTCCTGGGAAACCCATTCTGTTTGATTTGAGGCAGCTGCTCTGGCTGAGTCAGATGGTATTTCTAGGCCTCCATCTCACAGGTGACTCCCTTCTCCCAGGATGCCTCTTGCAACCATCAGAACCACCCTACTCCTGCACTAGGGACTTCCAAACTGAATACTAGCCACATTACTTCTAGTTCTCAGAGAAAACCCTGACAGTGGACCTACTCAAGGTGTGTAAGATCCTGGCTAAGGCTCTCTACACTACAGGTACCTTTCAAGCCTTGCTAGAAGTATGCCCTGATCCCTGGCAGCTTCCTTCTTTCAACTTGGTGGGATCCCAGCTATAGAGCAACTGATGAAGATAGTTGCTTCCATAGGAGCAGGGATACAAGTGTCACTTGAGACCAGGGTCCAGGCTCTGCCATGTGTCAGATTCTGTCACTGTACTTCACCATGAAGATCATTGGTGTTGAGGGAGGATGCGTTCTTTTTTCCGGGACTCACTCTGTTTCTGCTACTTGCTTACAATCTCTCACCTGAATCAAAAGTCAAAGAACTTTACAGCTGAAAAGACTTGGAGAATTTATCTAGTCCCAATCACTGCATCAGAGGAACCTGGGTTGTGAGGTAAGCCACTTATCCAAAAACACATAGGCTATTTGTGGAAAAACCTGAGCAGGAACCTGTGATCCCCATCTTCTAATCTAGAGCTCTTCTCACCTGTAATAAATTTTCTCCAGGGCCGGGGAATTAGCTCAGTGGTTCTGGTGCCTGTCTTGCAAGCGCAAGGACTCAGGTTCGATTCCCCGGTAACCACATAGCATACTGGGTATGGAGACTCACGCCCAGCAGCAACCAGTACCACATACCACAGTGCCGGGCATGGTGGCTAACACCAGTAATCCCAGCACTGGGGAGACAGAGGCAGGAGGATTGCTGTGATGTGAGTTTGAGGCTGAGCTCAGGGCCAGCCTGAACCACAAAGCGAAACCCTGTCTAAAAAAAAAAAAAAAAAATTCTCCATATATTGGTTTGTTAAGGCTTTTTGAAGTCCATGGACTCATACCATCCAGCTGGATGATACATTAAAGTCTTGCTCCTAAGAATATCAACTGCATTGTCTTATTGAATTCCTCAGGTACTTAGTAGTATTTTTGATAAAGCCTTTATGTCACAATTATTATGCATTAACTTGTTTTTAAACTTTCAGGCAGAATTTCACACAAGTGGGTACTAATGCTCACAAAGGCTAAAGGTCCTTCAGAAGGCAAATCTGGGAAATGACAAACTGAAAGAGAATTGTTTTTACCTTGAGCATCTTTAATGAAAAATGCTAGAATTCAGTACATCTTAGCCTTCTGAAGAGGGGATTAATAAAGCTTCTATCGTAAGAATGTCCCCACCAAAATTCATGTTAAGGGCCAAGGATTTAGCTCAGTGGCTCCAGCACATACCTTGCAAGTGCAAGGCCCCGAGTATGATCTCTAGTAATCACATACAACAATGTTGGGAGTGGTGATTCATACCCACCAGCAATCAGTACCACATGCCACAGTGCCAGGTGTGTTGGCTCATGCCTGTAATTGCAGCATTTGGGAGGCAGACGCAGGAGGACTGCTGTGAGTTTGAAGCTCACCTAGGCTACACAGTGAGCTTGGGTCAGTGTGAACTACAAAGAGAGACCCTGTCTCAAAAGAAAAAATGTTGAAATTTAATATCCATTGTGAAATTAGGGGCTATGCTCTTGTGAGCAGATTAATCTCATGAAGTAATAGACAAATGAACCAATGGGTTATTTTAAGAATGGGTTGTGACCGAAGCTAGTTTGGCTTTGGCTCTTCTATGTGCTCCTTTATTTTACAGCTCCCTAGGCAGCTCTGCAACTCTGCAGAATCCTCATCCCAGCAAGAAGGCCCTCCTTGGAGGACAAGCAGATGCCAACATCATGCTTTTGGATTTCCAGAATCATGAGGTAAATAAACCTCTTTTCTTTATAAATTTCCAGTCCATGGTATTCACTTATAGAAACAGAAAAACGACAGACATAAGCCTTACTTAGTAAACAGACAAATGAAGAACTGAAATCCAAATTTGATGGGAAGCCATGGAAGGACCTAAGCAGAAGAAAAACATTATCTGATTTAGGCTTTGGAAATATCATTCCGGCCGCCGTACAAATAGGATACGAGGGTCTAGGGTTCCAAAAATGAGTTATAGGGTTAATATAGTAGCTCTGGAGGAAATGATGATAGCTTGAACTAGGGTCTTGCTAGTGGGAAAGATATCTAAAATAAGAACCTGATAAACTAGTTATTAGTGGAGAATGAGGTTGCAGTAGATTAGCAAAAGTCAGAAAGAAAAAGTCTCTGCTTTGTTCAGTAGCACCAAAGATTCTGAATCAGAGATCAGGACAGAGGTGCTATTAGGCTTGTGGAAGATCATTCTAACTATGGTGCAAACATTGACCTAAGCTACAGAGACATTTATAGGCAAACAAGTTGGAGCTGAACAAAATGTAAGTTAGAGGATGAAGGTAGTGGTTTAATAGCATAAGTTTACACTATGTTGATTCTCATGAACTTCATCAAGCTCATGAAAGATGGAATTTTTGAAATCAGTGAGTGATGGTAGTATTTCCAACTAAGATATCAAAGGATGACAGAAAAGAGGTTAAATCAGGTAGTAGGAATGATGCTGCAAACTGTGTACTGAGAATGTTCCAGAGCATTTCCCAAAAGGCCTTGTGGAGGTGGAAATGGCTTATCTACAGGGAACCTCATTTCCAGCCCACACAGGCTAAGCAGCTGGTGAGCAGGCAGCCTTTGGATGAGCTGCAGCACAACAGAAATCAGTTGTGGGGCAATATATTGATGAGTAAATACACAATTCTGGGTCAAGTACTTAAGAAGCACAGAGGGGAGTCATATGTGCTGAGTTGGCATTTTACTGGCGAACACAGCAGAGTCATTTTGTCTGCGATTATGGTCAGGACAAAACTTGTTACTGTTTGTGAAACAGGTTAAGAATTTGGAGGTATTTCAGCAATACAGCCTTGTGGGAGACTTAGGTAACTGATTGAAAACTGACTTGTCAAATGAGTTCCCTGAGATTGTCCCTTTTATTTTCACATGCCATGCCATGCAATTCCTTTAAACAGCTGGCTCTCAATAAACTCATGTTGAGGGAATTAATGGAGCGCTGAAGGATGAGATTCTTTGTCTCTCCACGTTCCCAACTAAAAACTGAGGAAAATGTGCATTTTTCCTTATCAACTTTATGAAACTGTAGTATGAATTCAAGGTCTAATAAATACCTCTGAAGGACATTTCAAGCAGTTCGAAGAGAACCGCTTTATAGTACAGTACCATGGACCCTGTGTATTCATGGAGGACTTATTCTAAGACCTCCTTACAGAGAGATAAAAAAATCTATAAATACTTAGGTCCTTTATATGAAAAGGTGTAATATTTACATACTACCTATGCACACTCTGTCATCTCTAGAGTACTTATAACAGCTAGTTCAAAGTAATGGCTGGCTTTTTCTGAATATTTTTAATCCACAGCTGGTTAAATCCATGGATACAGAACTCGTGGGTGTGAAGAACACATTGTATACTGAAAGTAAAGAAAAATTAAATAAGAGACACCTTAAGGTGTCTCATCCAACACCTATAAGGTATTGCATGCCCAAGAGGAGGAGTTCTGGAGTGAAACTTTACACAACTAAAGACTCTTGAGGCTGCTAATAATTCTCTAAGACAATGGATAAATTAATTTATATTTGTTGGTTTCAGTTTTGATGTTCTTTCCAAACTGAACAGTCTATACCGATTGTTTTTACTTAATTCCATCATTTCTACTACAGAAGAGAGTAAAAACTGGATCAACAAGCATTTCTCAAGTTTTATCATATCACATGTCCCTCTGCTTCTAATTTATAGTCTTCTGGAAAGTAACATAATAGACAAGATGAACTTGTTTTTACTCAAATTATATTTCCCACACGATGGATGTAAATTAATACACCTTTCCAGCCTGCACTAAAAATTCAATATTCCCCACAATGAATGTACTTAATAGGTATCACAAACATATACTAATGAAAAATATTCAGGTCACTCAGCTGAGCATGATGTGGCACACCTATAATCCCAGCAGTCTGGGAAGCTGAAGCAACAGGTTCACAAATTCAGGCCCACCACAGGCAACTTAGTGAGTTAGCATCAAAATAAAATACAATAGAAAAGTCTGGGGAGATAGTTCAATGCAAAAGGCCCTAAGTCCATCTCCGGTACTATAACCACACCAAAAAGTTTGATTGGCTCATGTTTTGTAAATCACTAGTAGCTTATAAAACTTCCTTGGAGGATTTTCAGTGAGTCACTTAAGAAATTGGAGTCAATGATCTCCAGAGGAATGATTTATTCACAAGGATTTATTAAAGTCCATTAACTTACTTGATACTATGCTAGAGAAAAATACATTAAGAAAGATCTCTACTATCAGCTCAACTATTTTATCAGCAAGGTTAAGGCAATAAATGTGATAATTTTATCATTCTTTATTTCCTATATTTTATTTTAATTAATGAGTTTTATTTTTTTGGTTAAGGTTTTTTTTTTTTTTTTTTTTTTTTGCCTCTAAAGTATACATGTAGCCTTCTGAACTTTGGAAAATATTACTTATACTAAAGTCATTTATATCTCTGGAAATTGGTTTTATATGAGACACAAAATTGTTCAAAATTGAACTTCCTTCATGTGGATAGAGTTTTGTAGGGTTATTCCTTAAATTACTCATCATTTTTCAGTTAGTCTAACAACCTATTTCTCATCTATTAAAATTTAAATATATTAAGAACTATTTTTTGATTCCCCATACTATCTTACTTATATTTATTTCCACCCTAATGATATTGGCCAGGCTGATTTGATTACAGGATCTGTAAATTATGTCTTAAAATTCAGTGAAACAAGTACCCTGTCACTAATCTCCCTTCACACAATTGTACTGGCTCTTCTTGGGCAATTTTTATTATACCTTATAAATTTTAAGGTACTTTTGGATTCTTCACTGGATAATGCTTGGATTCCAACTGGAATTGTATTGAAGTTATAGATTAACTTTCAAGAAATTTTTATGATGCTACTTTGCTATCCAAGGACACGGTATGTCTGACCATTTGTTTAGACCTTGTTTTATGATATACAATAAGATTTATTATGTGGAAAAGAATACTGTAAAATTCAATAAGAAGTACATTTGAAATGTAAGGTTTTCAATATAATGTTTCAACATAATATAATGAAATAAATGGCTAATAAAATATAACAAGCTTTTATAAAATGATGAGAAGGAAATAAAAAAGGCAAAGAAAATGAGCAGGCTATTTACAGAACAGTAAATCCAAAAAGCCTATAAACATATAGAAGATCTTCAAATTCACTCAGAAGTATTTTCAAATCTTATACTGGTATTTCCTAAATTTTTACATGGTTTTTCATTTTCCTCACTATTGGCATTCTGAGCCAGATAACTGTTGTGAGGCTGCACTGAATATTGTAGGGTATTTAGCAGACTCTCTACTTCTGTCCAGATAAAGTTAAGACACCTGCCCCTTAGCAATGACAATCAAAAATGTATACAGATACTGAAAATGTTCCCTGTGGTATAAAATCATTATAGTTTGACAACCAATAATTTACACTTAATAGGCAAGCAAAAATATGAAAACAACATGGAAAAATCCTTATCTTTCATAATCTTTGACTTTTTCACCTATCAGCAAGAGAAAAATTTGCTTTTAAAGGGTTTGTGTATCACATCTATAGTTAAGGATGAGGAATAATACAAATACTTTCATACATTCCTAGATAAAATGTAAGTTACTGTAGATTTAATGGAAAACAACTGAGCAATATCTATCAAAAATACATATATTCTTTCACCCAGCAATCCCACTCCTGGGAATAAATGCCATTAAAATGAAATTAAAAAATAAACATGTACTGTGCATTGATGTTAACTGTAGCATTGTTAGCAATTCAAGAAAAACTAGAAACAGAATGAAAGACCTCAAACATGAAAACTTCAAATAAATTACATATACACAAATAATGAGATATGATAGGCATTAAGAATTAAAGCTATACCTGAAATCTTCTTTGTGAATTATTCCTTAGTGGAAAGGCAGGATCCAGGAGATTGTATCATTATATAATAATACTTTTTAAATAATACATACATTATTAATAGAAAAAATATCTATTAAAATCCCATTTATTATTGTAGAAGGGGAAAACATAGTATCAAGAATGTATAAATAACCCTTATAACACAATGACAAGACAAACAACTGATTAAAAATTGGGCAAATACACATTTCTTCAAAGATATACCAATGTCCAACAAATATGCTTAACATCATCAGCCATTAAGGAAATGAAAATAAAAATATCACTTCACACCCACTAGAATTTTTTTTTAAAGAAAAATAGCCAATCCCGCATTATGTGCCTATAATTTCTATACTCTCAGAGGTTGAGGTGAGAAAAATCACACATATGAGCCTATCCTGGGCAACCCAGTGACTTAGTGATATTTTGTCTCAGTATGAAGTGCTGCCAGAAAAAAAATGTTGACCATGATTTTATGTGGGAAAGTTAAATTATGTAGTTTCTATGGAAAACAGGCTGGCAGTTCTTTAAATAGTTAAACATAAACTTCTGAAATGATGCAGCAATCTTTCTCCTAGGTATGTACCCCTAAAGAATTCAAAATAGGCATTCAAATATTTGGATACAAGTATTCATAGCAGCACTGTTCACTACAGCCAAACACTTCACAACTCCATCAACTGATGAACATGAAAGTCAAATATAGTATATACATATATTATAAACTATAAAAAGAAATTAACTGACGTGCTAGAATGTGGAGGAACCTTAAAAACATGATAAATGAAAGAAATGAGATAATGAAGGTTACATTTAAATGAAATTTCTAGAATAGATAAATTCATCGAGACAAACATGTTGCTATTTTTTAGATGTTGGGGATAGAGCAAGGAAGAAGTAACAGCTTAATGGGTATATTAGCCACATTCCTGTCACTGGGACAAATATCTATAACCCACAATTTAAAGAGGAGAATTTTATTTTCTCACAGCATTAGGAAGTTAAGTCTATGTTGGCTGGCTTCAACAAAGAGACATCATGGGGAAAGGGCATAGCAGAGGAAAACTGCTTAAATTATGACAGTCAGGAAGTAGGAGGAGCAGAGCCCGAGAAGACACCTTCCAAGTCACGACCCTCTGACCCACCTTCTAACAGAACATTCAGCCACAAATGCATCAGTGGGTTAATCTACTGATGAATATGGCTTTCCCATAATCCAATTGCCTTTCTAAAGCCTCCACCTCCAACCATACAAAACCAGGAGAACATTTTGATCTAAACCATAAGATTCCCCCCAACTTTTAAAAGTCTCAAGTTTACCTCATTATGAAAAATGCATTTAGTCCATTTCCAAGAGTCACCAAAGTCTTAACAATTCCAGCATTGCTAAAATGTCCAACCCCCAAATCTCCTCCGAGATAGGTTAATCCAACCTACAGTGGCTGAGAGCCATATTCCCATTCCATAATGCAGGAATAGGGAATAAACAAGAATTAGATCAAAGCAAGACCAATGCCTAGCAAGGTAAACATAGAGTCCTAAAGCTCCATGACCGAAATTTGAGATAGGTTGTGTTGAGTTGTAAACTCCAAAGGGATTGGCTGTCCTCAGCCCTGTGGCCTTCCTGGTTATCTGCCTTCATGGTCTTTCTCTTGGGCTGGCTCTAATCATTGCCTGCAGCTTTCCTCTGGAGATGTTCCATGTTCCTGGCAACTCCAACTCCCTAGAGTCTCCACTCTAGTAGCTTCATGTATTTATCTCTTTAACTAGTGTCTTTATCAAGTATGATCAAAAACAAAATACAATGAACGCTGTTGCTGAGTATCATCCAACAAAAAGGCAGTTCCACATTACAGTATATCCTCATCTACTATATTCATCAGATCTGGCACTGTATAACTTATGAATCTTCCCTAAATTCAAAGTGACTATTAAACATAAACATTTCAAATCAATTCATCAAGGCAGCCATGACGGTGCAACAAAAGACACACACAAAAAAATACTTCCTTAAGTGGCACAAATGATAAGATATGTGTTTGAGGGGAGAAGTATTTTGAGGAGGATTAATGGCAATGTAATTTTTGCTATAATACTTTTTATATTAAAACATTCATTTTTGTATCATGCTTTCTATGTTTTCAGTTATAATCATAGCAATGAACCTACTCTTCTACCAATATTCAGCATT
This sequence comes from Petromus typicus, assembly GCA_004026965.1. NCBI lineage: Eukaryota > Metazoa > Chordata > Mammalia > Rodentia > Petromuridae > Petromus > Petromus typicus. Next base: position 7,653 of record PVIR01024450.1, on the reverse strand, counting down.
AGTCCCTTTCTGGTCAATGGGACAAAATATCCAACATCTATAACTTGAGGAAAAATGGCTATGTGGCTTACAGAAGTTTCAATATATGGTTGGATCAAATAAGACTGATATATCATGGTAGAAAGATATCATGGTAGAAGGCAGAGGAAAGCTACTCAAACCATGGCAGATAGGAAGAAGAGAATGAAGAGAAGCCCCAGGAATTAGATAACACCTTTCTAGGTCATGCCCCTATGACCCACCTATTCTTATCAGACCCCATCTACTAACTATGAACTTGTCAACGGAGTAATCCGCTGATTAATGTAGCATCCTAACGATCCAGTCATCTTCTAAAAGCCTTTCTCTTGAGCACATGAATTTGGGGTGGACATTTTTTTCTAAACTGTAACAATGGGTATCAGTTCCCTTTCAAAAGTGTGGAAAAACTCTTATAACTAGACAGAAGTAATAATTCTACATCTTGTGAATACATTATGCCCCAATCTGTACACCAAGTATGATTAAAGACTAATTTTATGTTATATAAATGTTAAATTATAAAATATATTATATTTGTGTCTATGTTAGTTTCCTGTAATTAAACAGCAAATTATCACAAATTTAGCATCTTAAGAAAATTATAACTGTTTAACTCACGGTTCTGAGGCTCAGAAGTCCAAGTGTGCTCAGGTAGATTCACTGCTTTGAGTTTCACAGGTCAAAACAAAGATGTTGAGGTGGATGGGCTCTTTTTGGAGGCTCGGAGGAAGAATTCACTTCCTGTTATTGCAGGTGTTAGCAGAATTCATTTTCTTCTAGTTTAGAACTAGGATTCCTCCTTCTCTGTGTCAGCCAGGAGTTGGAATTAGTCTCAGGTTGCACCCATTCCTTGACACGTACTCTCCTCCAGCACAGCACATCAAATCCTTTCCTTCTTATAAATCTGAGTTCCTCTTCTACTGCTGGACAAGGAGAAAATTTTGTTTTTAAAAGGTTCACATGATTAGATTGAGCCCAGCTTGATAACCCCACCTTTACCATAAAACTTTACATAGTCACCTTTGATGAGTATGATCTCACTATATGTACAAGTTCCACCCCATAATCAAATGGATAGAAGTTATAAAAGGACAAGGGTCATTTTAGGTCTTCAGAATTGTGCCTGTCATAACCTCTTCAACAGAAATAAAACATTTTCTACTCCATTCAAGAACAACTATTGTTTGTTTATATTCAGCCTTATTGCAGAGGACTTGAAGTTTGTAAGTGCTTTCTAGCAGAGAAAAGTTACAGATTCAGTGATTTATAGATTAATACAGTTCAAGTCTCCAAGCCTGGGGAAAGACAGGATAGAAATAGGTAAGCCTCTTTGTCTTGCTAAGCATTCCTGCCTTTTTATTTCTTCTCTTTTACTAAAGCAGTGAATGCAAATGCAAAGCAACTCTTAAGAGGACAGGATCACTGCATTTTCTCTGTGGCCATAGTAAGACAGACACTGCATGTGGTGGAAGTATAGGAAACTAGATAATTGTACAGATCTGAAATTCTAACCTTTTGGTCTTAAGATTCCTGTTACTGAGGCCCCTAAGGACCTTCGGTTTGGATGGGTTTTACTTAGTGATATTTATCATATGGTAAATTAAACCTGAAACGTTTTTTAAGCACAAGAATACACAAACAAACATTCTCTTACCCTATAGGGTGATGATGTCATCCCACATTATGTAGCCTCTGGGTGTAAAAGGAAATAAGGCCTTAGTATGATCAGGAAAATAGTTTTGACCGTGTGGAAACTGAAAAGGACTTCTTCCATGGTTTTGTGGATCAGTTTTTGACAAGATTCAGTCAGACACACAAATACCATGAACTGTATTTCTTCACAGATGGATCAACTCACATATTTTGGTGCATTCACTTGTGTGGTTTTAGAGACAAATCTTTGCCTTTGCTAGTTTCTTGTTCGCTCTACAAACTCGTTTTTGTTACCGATGCTTTCAAAAAGAATGATTTGCTCTCACAGGTTTAGAATTGAGGTAGGTAGATGGCAACATACAGGGAAAAATAAACGGTACAACTTTGTCTGCAGGGGAGTAGGACAGAATCAAGACTAAGAGGAGCAGAGAGACACAGAGAGAAGGAACAGCACTAGGGATTCTTGTCACGCATTGCCCTTGTAAACTATGCCAAGATTCTTTTTTTTTTTTTTTGGCTGTTTTGCTTTTAAATGAAGAAATTGATCAGTGATCCCTTAAGGCCTCAGGATCTTGCATTTCCCTTCTCATCCATAGGCCATATTGTACAGTTAAATGTTTCATGGTTCTTTATATCTTGCTCCCCAAAAATGTGATGAAATAAAGCTAAAAACCTGTCGGGGGAACTTCATAGTCCTTGTTTAGTGACTAGCTAGTCCACTCTTCTTATAATATGTGTTCTATTTTCTTTGTCTTTAGGTAAACTCCCCGAACGTTGATATCCTGGGACTCCTCGGTCTTTTCTGTGGTAGATAAGTAAGTTTAAAACCTGAGAGTTGATGAGAAAAGGTTTAGTGTTCTCCGCGCCACGGTTAAGTCGTCACCTGGCTTTGGTCACCGCGTCTCTCAGGGAGGAGGGTGGTGACTGTAACTGAAGGGTGACCTTGGGGCAAGCTCATCTGAGGCAGGACTCCAAGTCTCGTTCCAGACCTGGGTGATCAACTGAAAGCTTCGCTGACAAGCGGGAGTCGCCTGACTAGCTGAGCGTCCGCCCCGATCCGACGTCAGCCATCTGGCTCGCCGTCGCCACGGCCTCTGGTCAGCCTCTTGACCAATGGGGTAGAAGGCGCATTCAAGCGTCCACGGTGATTGGCTTTTAGCTGCGTGAGGGCGGGGAGCCGTGTGGCTCCGCCCCGGGACGTCTGCGCATCCTGCGGAGGGAGGGTGAGGCCAGTGCCCATTCTCAGTCGGGCGGCCGAGACCGAGCAGGGTGGGCCGGGCAGCTTCCCCGCGCCTCTTGCCCCGGATGGATGTGTCTGGCCCGGTGTCCCGGCGGGCAGCGGCGGCGGCTGCCACCATGCTACTGCGCACAGCCCGCGTGCCGCGTGAGTGCTGGTTCCTGCCCACCGCACTGCTCTGTGCCTACGGCTTCTTCGCCAGCCTGCGGCCGTCCGAGCCCTTCCTGACGCCCTACCTGCTGGAGCCGAGCAAGAACCTGACCCAGCGGCAGGTGAGCGGGCGGGCGGGACATCTGGCGGCAGCTGCGGGAGCTCTGGGGTGCGCCCCGAGACCCAGGAACTTGGCTGCGGGTGGCGTCCAGGGCTCAGCCGGGTTTAGCCGGGCTCTGCCGGGACAGGTCCAGCAGTTCCCGGGCAGGTAGGGGGCGATGTTTTGATAAAGTGAAAACAGCAAGCTGTTCTTTAGAGGAGCTTGAGGTTCGGAAAATAGTGCCTGAAAGTCGGTAACCGCTGCCCTTCTGCCTGGGTCTTCCCGCCACCTGCCACACCCCCTGTCTTCCAGTTCTCGCTTCTCGTTTTGGTGACCTTTTTACAGGGTGGGTGTGCTTCAGTCAAGGACGGGGCAGGACAGGAATCTGTGTCTTCGTGTGTCTTGATTCTTAATTAAGTGAGGTTATATCCAAGTATATATTACATCCTTCTAAGCCCCATGTTCTGTGATAAATGCAGGTGATATCGCATAATTAGCTCCCTATTATTGTTTTCATATATTGTGGATTGTTATTTCACATAGGTTAGCTTTGCTTCCCAATTACCAGATGAGAGCTTTAGAAAGTTCTGTATCTGCTGTGATGCTTAGGGTAGCTGAAAACATGTAGTCTATGATCAAGGACTTGTTGATTGACTTATCCAAAATAAGGATTTTTAAGGACATTCTGCAAAATGCTTTAGAAACTGGTTTCACTCTTGAAGTGCATAGTTAATCCCACCACTTGCTTTCTTCAGAACAAAGACTTTATATGAATGGGCAAGCAAATTAAACCCAGAGCTCTACCACAAAGCCAAAATAAAATAGATTCAGCACACTTTTCCTTGTATATTACAAATCTGAGAGCTGAGGTCTGGTATTCTTTTCCTTATTCTCAGCTGAATGAGCACAGGTTAACTGTACTTTTTTTCCCTCCAACCGTTTTCCACTCACTCTGCCTCCCTGCCCCAGTTCCTATTAAAAAACTGCATTCTTCCTGGTTTTGTTAGTATTCATTCAGTCACCTCTACTGAGTAGCAAGTCAGTGCTCCGGCATAACAGGTCAGAGCAAGAGTTGGCACTACCAGAGTCATTTGCAGATTGGTAGGATATAATTACTCAGTCCAGTTCGTTGCTTCAGTGTGCCTTCATTTCCAAGGGCATTTGAGAGGGAATCCAGAGTCCATTTTGATTGCTGGATTCATTTGAGTAATATTTCACTGCAGCAACTTTTACCCAAACTTCAGACCATCTGTTTCTGTCTTACTGATCATTACACGAGGGACTGTTAGTGATCATTATCTATTTGAATTTTGATTTTTATTAAAAGCTAAGATAAAGGGGAAAAATGAACAGAATTATTTTACCAAAAAAATTGCTGCAAAGATATGAGAACATATGATTCTGGAAATTAAAACAACAAACCAAAAAAACCCCTGAATCTGAAGTGTAGCCAATGAGGCAGGAATGCTACAACTTTTGAGCAAGGTGACAAAGTTTCATGTGAACTGTCATGTGACCTGCACAGTTTGTGTACCTTGCTGAGTAGAAAAGCACATGGGGAGAAACAGAAACATGCTGCTCGTGTTATTTGAAAGCCGATCTGTGTTTTCGTGCCTTGGGATTGTGCCCTATGTTGAGCCCTGAGTATGGTGATCATGTACTGTCTTATCAGACAGCTTTCTAGGGTGAATGAAATACAGTCAGCAGACTAGGAAATAAAGCAGGGGTGCCAGGTCCAGTAAATATTTGCTGATCATATAACAAAAACATTCATCTTATACTGCACATTAAGTAAGAGCAGGGATGGGGATTTAGCTCAGTGGTTCCAGCACCTGTCTTGCAAGCGCAAGGACCTGAGTTCAATCCCCAGTAACCACATAACAATACTGGGCGTGGAGACCCACACCCAGCAGCAATTTGAATGACATACCACAGTGCCGGGCATGGTGGCTCACGCCTGTAATCCCAGCACTCGGGAGGCAGAGGCAGGAGGATTGCTGTGATGTGAGTCTGAGACTGAGCTCAGGGCCAGCCTGAACTACAAAGTGAGACCCTGTCTCAAAAATTTAAAAAAAAAAAAAAATTAAGTAAGAGCAAGGGGTTTGAAGAGAGATCTAGTAGTCTAGGACTTAAGGAATGTTATTTGTTTTTGAGATCTTTAAAATCATGGCTGATTCTGTTGATTGTGCAGAGGAAGGCTCTGGTTGCCCTATGGAGAACTCTAAAATAAAACAGAACAACTCAATCTCTTTGAGCGCTTGTGTTCCACGTGGACAGTTAAAATATATTACATGATTTTCGAGAAAGGCAAATACCAAGTCATGTTCAGTGATATCTCTAATTGAAGTTTGCATTTCCCTTGAAGGGCCATATTAGATTGTTTTAAATAGAGTTATTATTGTTACTTAAGTGAGAAAGACAGTTCCTCTAGATTTGATATTTAACCATTTTTATTCACTGTACATTCTGCTTGATATTCAGAGCCTTACAGATTTTGATTTTTAATTCCTTGACAGTATTCTCTCTCTCTCCATCCTCTCTCCCTTTCCCATTCTCCATTTTCATTCATATTAATCTTGTAATTGTAAATCCAACTATAAACTATAATCTGTCTTGTACTTAAAGAAGTGATATCTACTTAGAATTTTCCCGTACGTATCTCTTGACATCTTTCTATTAGTCTCTTTCTTGCCCTTCAAGATCTACCTCAAAAAAAAGAACTCTGTATTTTCTATTTCTGCTGCAAACATTGTGTATATGTGTACTCCTCTCTAGGTTCAGAACTTCTGGAGAGATGGAGTTTGCTTGCTTGCTTGCTTGCTTTTTTCCTCCTTTCTTTCTCTCTTTCTTTCTTTCTTTCTTTTTCTTTCTTATTTTTGGGGGGAGGTGGTGAGACAGGATCTCACTATATAGTTCAGGCTGGTCTTGAACTCACTTTGTAACTCAGGCTGCCCTCAAACCTGGATTCCTCCTGTCGCAGCCTCCTGAGTGCTGGCATTACAGGTGTGTGCCACCACACCCAATTCATTTCATTCTTTGTTGTTATCTCTGTACAGGTTGAGAACAGTGTTGTGCAACTAAAAGTTTAATTGAAACTCACTTCTAAAATAATGTTTAAATTTGAATTACACGTTAAAGTTAACATTGTTTTCCTTGACTTTTTGTATCTAGGAAGAAAGCACAAAAAAGCTCCCATCAAAAGAATTAAGAAAGATACTCTCACTATATAAAATCAGTTCTCTTTGATCAGATGACAGATTTTCCCTGAGGTGAGATATTAGGTCTGGAGAATGTCTAGTAAATGTCTGGAGAATGTTTAGGTCTAATAAAATGCCTATGAAATGAACATTCTTGCTGGTAAGAAGTTCCCCTTCCAGATTTAAGGAAATGTTTTCCACTGTAATCAGTTAGTTTTGCAGAGACCTCCATTGAAGACCCATTAGCAAGCTCTGGAGATTATATGGTATGTCTCTCTTGACTGATTCCCTATAAAAGCTTCTCCATGCAGAATATGAAAGCTAGTATAGATACAGAAGTAACCTTGAACTATAATAGATCAGTAAGAGTCTTCCGATGGAAGAAACAGGCATTTTAGTGTGGTAGATTCACAATATTTGATTCTGGGTGTTAGTTTCGGATCCTCCTGTTGCCAATCCTTGTGGTAACTACATAATTTACTTACTCTTTCACTAAGTGTCCTTCACTGTAAAATAGAGAGGATAAAACCATTACCTTTTAGGACAGTTGTTGGGTTAGTTAGGTAAAATGCTTAGCATGGTAGCACATCGGTAGAGATTTTCAGTTATGATACTGATAATAAAATTGGAGAAACATTTATATTGTGTTGATGTCTCCTACAGAAGAGAACAGCGGATCTCTCAGTAAGCGCAAGTTAAAGAGGACCCCATTTGGACTTCCCTTAGGGTGCACCCCCACTGCTTTCTACCTTTTTCAATTCACATTGGAAGAGCAGCAATGTTACTTCTCCTCATCGTCATGGTCTCACTTATGGTTTTGTATTAAGAGTAGAATTAGATTGAGAGATTTAGTTCAGTGGTTCCAGAGACTGTCTTGCAAGCACAAGATCCCAAGATTGACCCCTGGTACAAAAAAAAAAAAAAAGAGAGAGAGAGAGAATTAGACTCATGATTATTAAATACCTTAAATTTATAATAAAGGATAGGATTTATACAATGAAAACTTAGCAGTGAATCTAAATTTAAGGACAGTTATTACTAATACTGTTTAAGCAGAAACATTACTGTAGTGAAGAATCAATTAAAGTTCTGAAACAAAAGATGCTCTATTAAAAAGCTATGGAGAAAAAATTTTTAAAGTTTCATTTAATTTTTATTAATAATAACTACATATTTCAACAATGTGATATTTCAACACATACATACAGCATGCACTAATTAAATCAGGATAATTACCTTCCCTCTCTGTCATGTCATTATTTGGAACTTTTGAACTGCTCTTTTTTTTTTTTTTT
>PVIR01024449.1:0-25906 GCA_004026965.1 Petromus typicus | reverse complement strand
ATACAAACATGCCAATATTTTGAGGGTCTATTGGACACATTGTGATGTTTCTATACATATATAGATCATGTAATATTTAAATCGGGGTAAACATGTCTCTCTGCCCAAACATTTACCATGTCTTTATAGCAAAAATATTAAAATATTTTCCCCTACTGAAATATACAGGGCATCTTCATTAGTCACTTTTCTGTACACTAGCACATCAGAACCTCAAAGTTCTCTTTTTTTATTCTCATAGGTCATAATCATGTTGTCATCAAATTTGGACACACTTAAAGACATGCTCATCGGCGGTTTCTTCTAGTGCCCGAATGGAGGTTTTTATTTTTACTTTCACAATTTTAGTAACTTTAGAATTTCTTTTTGTACATGGCTAAGGGCTCTCGTGTAAATTTGTTGTTGTTGTTGTTGTTGTTTTATTTTTCCAAATAAGTAGGTGATCCAGCGCCATTTACTACAAATTACAGATCTGTTTGAGTGATTTGAGTTTCTGAATCACTAACTTCATCATATGTAAAATATCACCATCTGCTTGGAGTTAGTTTTCTATTTTGACTTTTGTTTTATTGATAGATTTATCCCTTCAGATCTAACAGCATTAACACTGATTTTTCTTGCATGTAACATGTACACAGACATGTATATGTGTTGCAATGTTATTTCAGTGATAGTAATAGTGATTTTTAAAAATCAGTCCAGGGGCCAGGGAGTTAGCTCAGTGGTTCTGGCACCTGTCTTGCAAGCGCAAGGACCCGGGTTCGATCCCCGGTAATCACATACCATACTGGGCGTGGAGACTCATGCCCAGCAGCAAATCAGTACCACATACCACAGTGCCGGGCATGGTGGCTCACGTCTGTAATCCCAGCACTCTGGAGGCAGAGGAAGGAGGATTGCTGATGTGAGTTTGAGGCTGAGCTCAGGGCCAGCCTGAACCACAAAGTGAGACCCTGTCTCAAAAAACAAAAAACAAACAAACAAACAAAAAAATCAGTCCAGCCAACAATTGTACAAAAGCTAAACAAAATCTGTTGCTCTTAATGTACAGAAGCATATATTTTTAAAAGTTTCAAAATAGGTTAACAATAAACTTATTATACTCATTTTTCCCAAGTTCTTTCTGCCTCTAGAAAAAAAGTGTGTGTGTTCATTTTCAATTGGCATTTTCTCTTACTTACATGATATCATTATTTAGAACAACAGCAGCTGGTCTAACTGTGCTCACCTGTGCTAAAATTCCAAGCATATGGCAATTTGAACTGCAAGGTTTACTTTTTGGATTGGAGCACAATGCACATAAAAGGGCTTTCTGGAGAATGATAGAGCATAACACTGTTTCTTCACTAGCTCTGGTAAGATAAAATCATGCTTTTGAGTTCTAACATTAGGAATGAAGAGTGTGTCTACACATGCAATGTAAATGAAGGAATTATGCAAGTATTTGAATATACATAGAAAATGAAATTTGGCCTTCAATACACACTCTGAAATAGCTTCTTAGTAAAAGCTAGAAGCAACTGCCATAAACCTCTAATTTAACAACTGAAACCACATAATAGTATAGTATATTTTTGTATTAATATATATTTTTAAATATTTAGTATTTCTTTATAGTAAATATTCTATTTTATAATTGGAATAGTTTATTTTGGTTATACTAGATAAAATAAGCTGATTTTACTGAAATACATTCAAAAGGGGAAATAGTCAAAATGATTTAGAAATGTTGTATTTTATATAGTAAAAATTAAAAATACTCCTTCATTTCCAAGCACTTTCTTCAGTTCAGTGTGGCAAAAGAGATTTCCAAATCTCCTCAGTTTTTTGGAACATAAAACTTAAATATTAGCTAAATACACATGAAGTTTCTTGATTGTAGTGAAGTAGTAAGTACTTAGTTTATAGATTAGATACAGTAAATGGTTGATAAATATTTTTTCAAGTAATTAATGAATTTGCACATTAAATATGAATTTATGTTGTGGTTCACAGGTATGTGGTATGAATTTAGAGGTTAGGATGAATTGTTGGTGCTCAAGCTTCTGAGCTCCAAAGTTGGGATGGATTTAAAACAATATGAGAATTCTGTTTTCCATTTGGAGTGTGTAATGCACTTCAAATCCCTCTAAAAAGGCAACCCTGACACCCTGAAAATAAAATCTGCATAAATTTTCCTCAAAATACAAAATATTCAACTTTGAGAAAATTATATTTTTGTGAGGCTAAACTGTTCCTGGTATTTGCATAGTGGCCAGATATGTTTTCTTGTCACTTTTGTTTGGTAGTAATCATGCAATACACATTATTTGTCATGTACTTTCACAAAGTACAAGGGAACTAAGGGGAAAGTATATTCCACTCCATCTGAGAAGTTTCCTTGTGTAAGAAAGCACAGTTTAGTTTTTAGTGAATGGATCTGGCATCACTCTGAAAAAATCTGAAAAAAGTCCCATGTCAAGTCTAGCTACTGAAGAGGCTGGGAGATTTATCCAGAAAGTCCCTCCTGCCACTGCTGGACTGAAAGAGAAAACAATACTTGGAGTTTACACTTCTGTCTAACTAGAGACAACATATTTGCATGTGTGGACAATCCAGCCTATAAACTGGTATATGTAGCGTATTTCACTTGCAGTAGAAATCAAGGACTGATTGCACTCACTGGGAAATAAAATGGATGAAGAGCTAAGATCATCATATCACAGAGATACATGGATACTCTTGTTTAGAGAACCACATTTGTAATAGCAAGATCTTGGAAACAGTGTGTATATCTGTCAACAGATGAATGAGTAAGGAACACGTATTTATTCACAAAGAAGTACTGCACTGACAAGGAAAAACCTGACACAGTCCTAAGTAAAGGAGAAAATAATATTCAGTGAAATAAAGTGAGACACAACTCAAATATCACATGGCTTTTCTTATATAACAAACCATATACAGGAGTGAGGGGGGCAGGGAGGAAGGGAAGGAGAGAACGAGGGAGAGAAAGAGACAGAGAGAGGGAGGTAAAGGTAAATAAAATGTAGATAGTAGTTCAAACACTTTCCCAAATTACATATTTATTTTTTTCAAAAATATTTTAATTGTGGGGCCACGGAGTTAGCTCAGTGGTTCCAGCGCCTGTCTTGCAAGAGCAAGGACCTGGGTTCGATTCCTGGTAACCATATACCATACTGGGCGTGGAGACTCACACCCAGCAGCAATCAGTACCACATACCACAGTGCCGGGCATGGTGGCTCACGCCTGTAATCCCAGCACTCGGGAGGCAGAGGCAGGAGGATTGCTGTGATGTGAGTTGGAGGCTGAGTTCAGGGCCAGCCTGAACTGCAAAGCGAGACCCTGTCTCAAAAAAGAAAAAAAAAAAAAAATTTAAATTGCCACGTGTAGTGAAATATGACTTTACTCCCACCATCTGGAAGGCAGAGACAGGAAATCATTGCAGTTTCAAGACCAGCCTGAATTATACAGTGAGAACTTGACTAAAAAAAAATCAAATTATATACATATATGATACATACATACATACATATATATGTCTTATACATATATATATATGTCTTATACATATATATATATATATATATATATGTCTTAACACACATTAATAACTTTCTCTTATACTAGTAGCTTATCTTAGGTGAAAAAATTTTGTATTATCTATTTCATTTTTGCAAGAATCTTTTAGGTTTATGTCTCATATTTAATTACTTTTAAGATAATGATATATGGTGTGTAAACGATTGTTATTCTCTTTTTATTTTTAATGAAAATTTGTTGTGTTAGTTTTCATAAAATAAAGAAAATGGTTTAAGCCTGAAAAGTAATTATGTTGCATGATAAGTTACTTCTGAAATTTAGCGTCGAAATAATAATGCATATATACCAGTTCAGCTTCTCCAGCCAGGAACGCCTGAACCGCTGAGCAGGTGAGTCTTACGGAGCGGCCGTGCTGTCCCAGCTGTCAGTGAGGATTGAGTCTAGAGTTCAACAAGGGAACCTGCGTGAGCATGTGCACTGGCTGCTGCAGAGGCTGAGACCGGAAGTTGCTTGTACTTAGCGGAAGTCAGCTATTTCTATGTGCTCTCTGCTAGCTGTTTGAGTCTTCACATTATGACATGTGACTGCCTGTAAAACAAACAACCCACTAAAAATCAGAAGTCGCAGTGACTATTTTGTACTTATCTAAAAAATTACACTTTTCCCAGTTTTTAAAGATTCCACACTATTTCTATGTGTGGGTGATGATTCTACAAAACCTCAGTGATGGGAGGAGAGAATCAAAGAGCTATTACAGAATGAGTTTTTTAAGAAGGCAGTGTCACTGTAAAATCGCTACATTCCTCATAGGAAAAAAGTGAAAAATTTGAAACACTAGTTACTATTTTTATTATAATTTTTAATGAAAATCAGACAAACTCGCAAGTACACGTTTAATAACATCATAACATGCATGCTAAAGCAGATGATGGGAAAATAGAAAAAATTAATTTTCAAGTTTCCTATTTCAATTAATTGCATGCTTAGACACATACTAATTATTACTGCACAGAGGTCTAAGAATAGTAATTTTCATATTAAATACAGCGCATTACCTCTATATTATAGTTGTCTTACTTGGATTGAACTTTCTGAAGACAAGTTCTTTGTGACTCACCACTGCATTACTGACAGTACCCTAGGGTTGCTGTAAGTAGATGACAGAGAAAAAAATTGTTAAATTATATTCAAATGTTGAGAGAAATCTGGAAGCACATATACTAACATCCTTGGTAATCCTGCTAAAACATATTAGCATTCAGTAGTATGCAGGTACAAGTATGCAATACAAAAAAGTCTCAATACATGTTTGTGTCTTTTTCTTTTTTATATTTTCAATGCTGATTTGAAGGCAAGCCATATCCTTCACAAGTTATAGAGCTGGCAATGTTATTCTGCATTTGACTGATCTTCAAATCTTGGTTTCTTTCTTTCTTTTTTTGTCTTTCATGTTCATCTCTTTGGCTGGGTTTAGAATTCGTTTCAGGTGAAGGATTGGTTTGGATTAGAGTCCTCCTAATATCAAATACTGAGTCTCTCATCAAAGTCCGGAAGGATCTGATAGATCTATTGACTGTGCTTTTTGCCTTCTCTGAGGGCTCTTTTTGCTTCCCCAGGGATGATTTTTCCTCTTCAGATATCTAGTGTTCTCATTTCTTTAACCAACTCTTTTGAGTGCTGAGAAATACTGTCACTTTATCTGTCATGTTCCCTTATTAATTGATAGATTTTTCTTTGAAATAAAATAGTTGTTGCCAATGTATTACCTAAACTAGACACTGTCCTTCAAATGTTTCATCTCTGAATGGTAAGTTAGATAGAATTGCTTTTAAGCATTTCTGTCAGCCAACAAAGGTACTGAAAAGAGTTATTCTAGTTTATTTTTAAACCAGAAGGTAAACAATAGAAAATAGCTAAGGTTGAGCTTCAGAAGGACCATTCTGTCTGACATAGCTTTTGAAAGTGTCAATTCCAAATACTTCCAATTCCAATATTTTTCTGTCTTTGAGTTTTTGTTCATTTAACATTCATTAAGTGAGTTCTTTTGGGCAGGTAGTAATGGGATTTGAGGAGAGAAAAATAATGTCTCTTCTTTCTTGCTTAGATTCTCACATGGTGTGAGAGAGCTTCCAGGGGAGGGACAATAGTAAATCAAAAATGTGCAGTATTACAGTGGGTACAAGTGTTAGGGAGAAAGAGATAGAAATTAAGATGGTCAGGAAAGAATGGCAGTTACTTGTTTTATAGAGCATAGTCTGAGAAATTGTACAGATGAGCTAGTATTTGAATAATCTGAAGGATATGTGGTAGAAATATACATTTATTATTGGCATTAGTGTTCCACAACAAAGGAAAAGTGAGACTGTCCTTACAATACTTATTTAGATCAAAATCTAATCATCCTACCTACACATCACTCTGGACAGGGTACTTCTTGTTCTAACATTTCAGAGGAGAAGCAATTCATATTATCGGTCCTTCTCACTGCTGTTTTCTTACTCCTTTTGAGTCAAAGGAAAACATAGAAAGGCTGGGAAAAAATACTCCTATTGAAGAAGAGCAATGGGGTTGATGGATACTCACACCCCACAAAGGAACAGAGAGTGTATCACCTTACTGATGACATTTTGTAAGGGTTTCTTTCTCCCTGAAAGCAGCTGTCCAGACTGCAATTCTCAGAAGTTCTCTTTTTAGCCTTTCCCACCTTGGATGCTTTTGCCCAATTTCATCTCTGTTTTCCTGATTAATGCCCTCACTTTAATTTTTGACAAACAAAATCATACATTTCAAAAGATGAATTTTTGATTTGAACTTCCTTAATGGCTAACAATATCAAACATTTTCTCATATACTTCTGACTATTTCATTCCTTTTGAGAAGTGACATGTCAATGAATTTGTTCATTTATTGATTTGACTATTAAGGCTTTTTAATTTACTTATATATTCTAGATATTACTCTTCTATCAGAAAAGTAGCTGGCAAAATTTTTCTATCATTCTTTCTCTTAACTGATTCATTTGTTGGGAAGCTTTCTGAGTAGTCCCATTTGCAGAAGTTGCAATTGTTTCCTACCCTATTGGATTTCTTTACAGGAAGTCTCTCTACCTACTATTTATTTCCCCAAAGTTTTCTTCTTGCAGTTTCAAAGTTTCAGGCTTTGTACACATTTCATGGAACAATTCTTAACTGATGTTTGCACAGGGCAAGATGTATGGATCTGATTTCAATCTTCTTCAAATGAGCGTCCAGTTTTTCCAGCACCATTTGCTAAAGAGACTGTTTGTTTCTCCAATGTGCAGTTCTGGCTTCATTGTTAAGATTCAGAGGGCTGAAGTTGCATGAGTTTGTTTCCACATCCTGTATTGTAGTCCACTGGCTTGTCTATTTTTGTGACAATTCAATGCTGTTATTTTTACCGTGGCTTCATTCTGCAATTTGAAATCCAGTATCATGATGCTGCCAGCCATGCTCTTTTTGTGTATTACTGTTCATCTGTATTTCTATATAAAAGTTTTGACTTTTCTAGTTATGTACAAAACATGCCATTGGAATTTTGATGGGGATTATATCAAATATATGTATTTCTTTTCATAATAGGGACATTTTAACAATATCTTTTCTTTTGATTTATGAACATGATAGATCTTACCATTTTCTAGTATCTTCTTAACTTTCTTTCATAAATGACTTACTCTTCATTGTAGAAGTCTTTCACTTCCTTAGGTTAACTCCCAGGTTTTAATTTTTTAAACAATTACAAATGATTTTTTGTCCTGATTTCTTTGTCATTTAGTGAATTATTGACATAAAATTGATATTTTTAACGTTGAGTTTTGTATCTTTTTCTTTGAATATTTCTTCAGAGAATAAAAGAAAGATGATGTTATTTAGATTGAGCAGCTTGGTAAGTTTTTCCTAATTCTGGATAAATTTGGGCCCAAGAAACACTTTTTGAGACAGGGTTATGCAATGCAGTTCTAAGCAAGCTGTGAACTCACTCTTTAGTCCAGGCTGGTTTCAACTTGCCTGCCTCAGCTTCTTGAATGCTGGGATTATAAGGGTGCTCCATGATGCACAGGTCCAAGAAACATTTAGTCTCTAATATTCACAGTACTTTGTTTCTTCTAGCAACACAATATCTCAAACCTGCAATGATCTGTTCCTTATTTCTCTTTTAGTTAGCAACGTGAACCAATATTTGCATTCACATTTTTCTGAGACCTTTCCCACTCCATGAACTTATTTGTGAACACAATTAAGGATATATCTCTTTAGGTCTTCTTGTTGAACTGAAAAGTTTTACAGGTCAAATAATTAATCCATTCGGAGTATATTGAGCATCTGTGGTATCACACAATTGTTTTGACACTTGCTTACTGGGTTAAATTTTAATTTAACCTTTTCTTAAAGCTTTCAGTCTTATATTCATTAGAGGAGATGAAAATCAGCTGCATGTAAGAATTAAAAGTCTTCACATTTAAAATATTTCTTCTAGATCCTTTCATTTCTTTTAACAAACAGAAGTTCATTTGCCTCTTATAGTTATTACTGTGAAAATTTTTGTTTCTGTTCTTTGGTGTAAATGTGTAAGCTCAATGGATACATTTATTCTCCATGTTATATGTGGGAAATTTATCTCTATGAAACATAAATCAACATCAACCAAAACTGCAGTTATATTTAATACTTAGAACTCTTCCTCACAAGCAATGACATAAATTTTTATTTTGGTTGTAACCATCTCTTGAAAAACATTCTGTACTTGTTAAGCTATGCTAAGTTAAACAAATTGCCAATTTGAATGTCTTAGTCTGTTAAAGAAGTATTTATTTTTCTCTTATCTTAGAAATAGATCCAGTGTTCTAGAGGATCTTAGCTCATAATAGCAACATTACTCAGTCTTTTACAGCAGTTTCATCAGTCATACTGGTTATTAAAGTTGCTATGCAGAAAAAATTTATATCGCTTCTTGTTTATTCCTCTTTTCAGTTGAGCTGCAGGACCCTCAGTAGGGTTAAGTAGATGGAGAAATTGATTCTTTTTATATGACTGGTGTAAAACAATTAGCAAAATGTCCCAGAGAATACAACGAAGGCAAGGAAGGAAGTATCATAAACCAGCTATAAGATGGTTGTGGCATGGATCTGGAGAAAGTTGTGGACATGAAAATATACAAGTCTTGGTAATTTTGCGAGTGATCCTTTAAGATGTACTAATAAGATAAAATATGTAACAGGAAATTAAAGTCAAGAATCAACAGGAAGTTCTTACTCATTTAAGAGACATGGGGAAGATGTAGACCACCACTTTGGAGCAAAGAATGAGTTCTTTAGTGTGAGATGTATTGATTTTGAAGGGAAGATTCTATATCCCATGTTGTACATATTTCTGAGTTTCAGAAGATAAACATCTTCATTTATCAAAGTTACCTGGTTTCATTTTTCCTGTAATTCCAACACTAAAGCTAATCATGATAAAACCAATTAATCGAGACATTTTGGTCATTTGAACATGAGCTGATCATTATCAAATAATTCAGTACTATTTTATCCATGAGAATTCAGATTTTGTAAGATTTATTATGCAATCCTACATATACTCAGTGACCTGTAACCTACAAGACTATAAGCTAATGACATTAATTAAAGGTTGATTTAATACATCCTTTAAAAAATTGATCTCAGAAAATGCAGTCATTCTACAATTTATCAAAAGTTCCAAGTTATTTTTATTCTATAAAGCATTATTTCCTTTTTAAGCAAATCATGCCACATTTATAAATATAGAGATTCATTCCTATTTTATAACCATCCTTTTAAACTCACAGGAATTCACAAACTATCAAAATGAAATATGCCAAAAATGCCTCAAAACACTGCATTTACTGTTGGTTTTCCCAGGGGCCTATGTGTTTGGCAAAATGTCATTTCCATCCTTTAGGCAACTGCAGGGGGTGACATGTAAAATAAATTTTCCTAGGTACCAAATATATACATACAATCAAGCCTATGTATACTGGGTATGCCATAAGAGAGGTGTCATTATCATGTACTCTCTTAACAGATCTTCTCCCAAGATCTCAAATCAGCAAACTCTTTTTCGGTGTATTCAATTTTGTTTGCATTCCAGTATAGACAATTTGGAGTTGATAATTTCTCAGGGAGGTATGTGGCACAGGTGACACTGCAGTGTCAAAAGGTCATAACACGCTATCCACTGTCCAGTACCTCACTATATTTATTTCTCAGCATCCTCACTCATGTTTCTGCTGACCTGTACAACATCAAGCTTCTCCCTTGGGATTCTACTGGACCTGTTCGCAGCAGTTGCTAAATTCTCAGCACCATCAGTTTATGGATGTCCATATTTTACAACAAGGAGAAAGAATGTTGTGTTATCCTTTTCTCATTTATTTACAGTGACACCAAAAATAAAATAAACCAGACACACAACCTTAATTATAGCATGGTTTCTCTTATATGATTAAACCAAACTATGAATAACAGTAAAGTAAAAGGCAGATAATAGGATATAGGGAGGTAGATCTTTTGGAAAGGGAAGGGGACTGAGCAATAAAGTGAAGAGCAGTGGAAGTGAAGGGGCAGACATGAAAAAAGAAGGAAGATGCATTAGGTTCTTGTACCAACTCCCAATGAGGAGTGTGATACCTATACTGTGGTTATGTCTCAGCAAAAATGAAAAGCTAATAAAAATATACTTATACCTATAGCTTTAAAAAAGAGAAACTTATTTGGGACATGGTCTCAGAGGGTTTAGTCTCGGGCTCTAAATCAGAAATGACATGGACATAGTGAAGGAGACCTGCTCAACACATGGAACCCCAAGATGCAGAAATAAAGAAGGTAGCAACTGAAGACAAGACAAAGTCACATGACCCACCTTATAGAAGCATTTTCATCCATTAAATCACTAGTGGATTAATTCATTGATGAGGGTAGCTTTCTTATGTTCCAGAACCTTATCAAAGCCCCACTCTCTGAATACATGAGAAGTGGGGTTAGATCTAAATCATGACAATCCATCTGGCTTGTAAAAGTCTCATGTGCATCTCGTCATGGAAAATGCATTGAGTTTCTTTCTTTCTTTCTTTCTTTCTTTCTTTCTTTCTTTCTTTCTTTCTTTCTTTCTTTCTTTCTTTCTTCTTTTTTTTCATTCTATTTCTAAGAGTTGTGAGAGTCCTAAAATTGTTGGTGAAAAGTCCATATCCAAAGCCTTTCCTGACACTTAAGGTAAACTTTTAGTGGTGAGACCCTACTAAAATCAGAAAGAAAGTTAGATCCCTGTGACATAAAATGGCACAGGATAAACAATCTTATTATAAAAGGCAAGAATGGGACATAAGAATGAGAGAAAATAGAAGCTGAAAACCAGCAGACCAAACAATATATCTTGTTGTTCCACATTCATCACCCTGGAGAAATTCTGCCCAGATGTGAGTTCCAAAGGCTTTGAGCAGACTGGACCCTGTGTCCTTTCTGGCATTAGCCTATATGGCCTCTCTTGGGCTGGGTTTATTTACAAAGGCAACTTTCCTTGGGATACATTTTTAATTTCTGTTACTTCCAAGTTCCGGAGGTCTCCAGTGAACCTTTGGATTTGCATTTGTAGCTTATGAATTGACCTTTTAGAATAACACTGTTGGCCTTCACAAGCCATCCTTTGAAATTTTCCTGGAAGTTTTAATGAACCCATAACTCTTGTATTCTATGTGACTTCTTGATTTTTGTGATAAAATACCTAAAAGCAACCACAGTAATCATTCTACTGCCTGAATATTGAGTATTGGTCTGCCAATACTTCCTTTGCCTGATCAATTATGCACCATGTTTGAAGTTAGCCTCACACTAATTTATAGTATTTCCACAAAATGCTGACAGGCTGTTTTGTCAGAATGGGGCATGCATGGCCACTAACCCAATCTCCAGTGCAGTCCATTTTTTTCAATTGAAATATCATGAAATTCTCCTTTAGTGTCCAGATTCCTATCAGAATTCTAGTCTTTTGAGCTATGATCCATGTCATCCATAAAACTCAGCCTATAGTATTAGGGTTTCCTTAGCCCACAACTCTAAATCTGACTAAATTCCTCCCCCAAACCAGTTGTACTTTTTTCTGTTCACATGGTCCTTTATTATCACAGCAATGACCCAACTTCTGGTACTAATTATCTATATTAGTAGTTTTTCTATAATTGGAAGAAAGTATCTGAAACCATCCACTTAAAGGAAGTGAAGTTGATTTTATTTATAGTTTCCAAAGATTCAGGCCACAGTTGACTGGCTCCCTCCAAAGAAGAAACAGCACAGTGGGAAGACATGACAAAGGAAAGCTGCAGATGGAAGCAGAGGTAAAAGGGGAAAACAGTGGCAAAAATACACACTTCTGGGGCATGGTCCTAGCGATCCATCTCCCTCCAACCTGGCCCCACTCTCTAATTGCACTTCCAACAAATGGACTATGGAATGGATTCAACCTTTGATGAGTATCATGACACAATTGTTTTTCAAAAGCCCCACCTATGAATGCATAAGAATATTGGGAAACATTTTAGATATAAACCATAAAATGTATCCTTGCTGGGTGAGGCCCAGAACACTTGCTCATCCTGTCTATACACATAGAAAATGGCCAATACAAATGGCCCTGTGTGAATCCTACAGAGTTTTACACAATATTCTGGCAATTTGAAGCTCATCATGTTTCCCTCTGTCTTTAAAAGAGCTATAATTGTGCCAAAGTGTTTCTCCATGTGTCACTTCATGCATAATGATATAACTGTGGGCTGGAGCTTCCATTCTAGCCACTCAGTGTTACTTTTTTTTCAAAAAGGATACTTTATAGTACTTTTATAGTACTTTTATAGTGGGCTTTTATAGTACTTAAATTTGAATAAGATCACAATTGGTGTGTTGTACTGTGTTATATGTGTGTATACTCACGTGTGTGTGTGTTGAAGTCAATCTATTGTTTCCATCGCCTTAAATTCTTCATATGAGTTTAATATTTGCATGAGTTTGTGTCAGTTATTTCCAGCACAGTCCACAAAACAGAAATCTAATCTTATAAAACAGCAAGTTCTTTTATCCTTTCTGTGCTGAGTAATGAAAAACTTATGCTTCCACAAAAATTTCTGCCCTGCAGAAAATTTGTTCTAAATTCAGCCACCAGTCAAACACAGGTGCAAAATCTATCTCAGCTCTCACCCCATGTTCTGACCTAAATGGTCCATCTCTGCATTATCCAGCTGGGCATCAATCTCTAAGGCATTTTATTCTTTCATCATTTCCTGACGATGTTCAGTGTGGAGCTAGAATTCTTCAAGCCAATAATACATATCAACTACCTGAAAAATGTCTGAATGTTTTGGTCATGTATAATCGTATCACTCCTGGATCTCTCCTTTTTGGGAAAATATTCATTTTATATTTCATGATAGAAAGCAAGGATTTATGACTCACTTCCATAAACATGTTTTTATTAATATTACTACAAAAAATTGTTTCTCACATTATGAAATGTGAGGCCCTGTACTGTCAATGAAACATTCCTTTTTGATATGTGAATCTATTGAAGATGATCATCGTCTTTCGTGAGATAATTTATCAAATTATCTCATCTTTATAGTGTCATATGTGTTCATCTCTAACTTAAACCAGGTTTATGTAAAAAAGAGAGGCAGAGAGAGGTTTAGGCATCTGCCTAAAGTCGTATAAATGGAAAGTAATAAAGTTGAACTTTCATAAACCATATTTATTTTCTATATAGTTGCCACATAACTCAAATGAAAAAGCCCTCCCCACTAAAGGGCATCAAGAAATGCACTTATTCATGTTGTCTTTCTCCTGCATTGCTCCACTCCTGAGCATGCCCCAAAGTCAAGAATTTCTGCTCCCTGGGTGTGGTGGCTCATGCCTGCAATCCCAGCATTCAGGAGGCAGAGACAGGAGGGTTGCTGTGAGCTTGAGGCTTGCCTGTGCTACATAGTGAGTTCAGGGCCAACCTGAACTATAAAGTGAGACACTGTCTTAAAAAAAAAAAAAAAGGAATTTCTGCTGGCAGTTAATTCTTCTATTTTTGTTTGATATCTGCCTTTTGATTTAATGGAGCTATAAGCATTTTTCTTTGCTTAAGATTTCTTTGATGTTCTTCTTTGATAGATTTCTTTTGATATTTTTGCAACCTCTGTTCAGCGTTATTCTAAAATCCACCACACAAAAAATCAAATTTGAGATAGAAAGCAACTTAAATTCCATAAAATATATTGAATATTTTTTATGTCCTTTTTTTTCAAGTGACACCAAAAAGAAATGGCAGAATGAGATTTCCATTTGATCTTGAGGGCCATGATTTCCTCCTTTGTGCATTCAAGACCACTCATTATTATCACTTACACTGTAATTAAGATGACAATGATAGTAATACAAAAGTAATCATTAACATTGAATGGTTGGTCTATGTGCCAGAGTAAAACGTAAGCTCCTTTTCTTTTTACACCAGGCTTGTCTTTCACTAAGCTTCTCACTCACTCACAGCATCAAGATAGATGTTTTCTGGCTTGCCATTTGCTTCTTATAAAGTTATCTCCTATCTTCCTTGTTGGAGCCACATCTCAAATGGCGTATGTCTCCTGTGTTGTCAGGATGAGGGCAGGGGCTTAGGTGGTCACACTCAGCAGTGGACAGGGAGCAGACATAAAATCTTCCTCAAAGTGTGCATTACAGTCTATTCCAAGAGCTTTTGACTTTGCTTTTGGCATCGATTGCTTTTTGCTTGTGCTCAGAATTTATACAGGAGTTGTTCTCCTTTGAGGCTAGGTATAGGCATGATTGTTAAGAAAAAAATCCAATGTAAAATAAGGTGAAAGGAGACAATGTTGAGATTGTAACAAAAAAGTAAGAAAACAAATTTTATGTATATGGGGGGTGGTAGGGTGGGTAGGGCTATGGGAAAAAAATGAGAATTAAGTTGTGTCTTATACTGGTACAAATCCCCATTATGGAGTGCAATCATGATGTGTATATTTAATGTACCAATAAAGATTAAAAAGAAAAAATCCAAGACATATGCTAATGAAGTAAGATATAACTTGTAGAATGAAAGCATGAAAATTATTTAGTGAATAACAATAAAATTGGCCTTATGGAAATAAGGCCATGCCATTGCTGGAGTAACAATCTGTATATTTTGTCATTTTAATGAATAGGTATTCACTTAAGGATACAAACTAGTGAAGTGCAAGGAGGAGGGACTTATTTTGGAAGACAAATTCAAAATAACTGTCCCATTAGAAATGATTTCATTTATAGGTGGTTCCCAGGCAAAATTAACAAAAAACAAACTTTTCTATAAAAGAGGTTGAATTATAAAAATAATAACAGAAAAAGAGGAAATTTAAGAAGTGTGATGGAAGAAGAAAGAAGTAAATAAGGAAGAAGTGAAGGAGGAAAGGAAATAATGAGAAAAGTTTAAGAAGAAAGGGAAAACAGTTTAACAATGGGTAACATATATGGTAGAATGATAAATTTATAGTAGACAAATATATAGGAAATGAGATACCATGTCAGCCTGAAAGATATATCTAGGAATATTTAGCAAAAAGAATTCCTGTTATGTAGCAGAAATTTATATTTTTAATAAAGGCACTTGAACAATATTCAAGACCAGAATATCTCTCCCTCTAAAAGACAGTACAAGTGATTCATTGAACCAACAAACA
The DNA here is from genome assembly GCA_004026965.1 of Petromus typicus. NCBI lineage: Eukaryota > Metazoa > Chordata > Mammalia > Rodentia > Petromuridae > Petromus > Petromus typicus. The sequence goes on along the minus strand of PVIR01024449.1, from coordinate 10,623 downwards.
CTTTTAAGTGCCTTCTATGTGCCATACAGGAAAGTGAGCAAGGATATAATCTCTCCCTTAATTGTATTTATAGTTCAGCCAGGGAGTGAGAGATATGAATTATTTATAATGTTCCAGGCATCGTGCTATGTTTCTTTTTTTTACATCCATTTTCTTTATTTGTTTCTTAAAATAACCCTAAAATGTTGGCCTTATTATTTAAGCTGGTGCCATTTTAAAGATGAAAACCTGAAGCATAGAGGCAGCATTTTCAACTCTTGCTGCAAGATCACCAAGTGACTTCTGTGAGGTCATGGTGCCAAGCATAGAGGTCATGGTGTAGTTGATCTGGAGTAAGGACTGAATTTAATTATAGATTTGAAACAATCAAGTGATTATGTTAAGTGAAGAATTTTGTAAACCACTGACTAGATTGAGTTTACAGTTTACCCCAGAGGAAGCCCACACCCATGAGTCAAAACTTCAAGGGACTGGATTCTTGTTTCTCATAGGTCTTCAATGCTAACATTGAAGGACATGAACAATGGAACTGTGTGACTGCTCACTGAACACTTGTTTAAGTGTTATGATTGTGTGGTATATGTGTTTTACACATGTATGAGGAGAATAGTAGTGAAAGAGGGCATATTAGATATACAATAATGTACTTCTTATGATTTTTATGAAGAATTTTGAAACACATTCAGGCCAGCATCTCCACTGAATAATCTCCCAAGGAAACTGACACAAATGTCATATATGACATTTTACTCTGTTCACCACTCCTTCTTCCAATCTGATGGCATGCTGTAATTGCATATATTTTATACCTCCTTTCATTCCTGGATATTAAGGAAAAAAAATTTGAAATAATAATTTTGAAGGAACTTTTAAGGATCAATCATTTCTAATATATTGAAACAATCTAATTGGACTATCAAATTCCAAGTAAACATTTTTAAAAGCATATTTTTTCATTTCATAATTATCTATTTTAAAATACAATAAATAACATAATGCTATTTCTTCAGCATAAAATAAGAGTGAAGTTGAGCTGAAGAAATTTTGAAAAAGCAAACTACTAAAAAGCAATAATATCCATCTTAAACCAGCCATTCTTAGCAAATTTCCTTTGCTTTTATGCCTAATTTTGCTTAAATTTTTGGTTATACTTCATTTGCTCATTGGCTACAAAGATTAATAAATATTTTGCAACTAGTAACAATTAGAAATCCGTGTCTATTTGGTGAAAGACTTCTACAGCAAGAAATTTAAAAAGTCAAAATTTCACAGGCTTCTAAAGTTAAATGTTACAAGAATGAAATATAAGGCAAAAATCATAGTACAGGTTAAATACCTGTATAGAGGGAAAGTAAACATCATAGTGACAGCCATTTGCTACTGTTAGAGAACTCAGCTCCCTACTCACAGGACATACTGTCATTACACTTAGGATAAGCTGGAAAGGGATTTCAAAATGGAGTACGATGGATAATATAGAAGTTAGGAATAAGACACAAGACTGCATAATAGAGATTAAAACAAAAAGGAAATTCCATTTCCCAGAAAATTAGAATCAAGTAAAAAGAGTAAATACACAGTCATTTGCAACTTGTGGATATGATACTATTACAGAGAAAAAAGTCCCAAGTCAGAAGTTAAAGCTTTTCTGTTGAATTCTTGGGATTCCTCTTTTTTTTTTTTTAATTGAAATCTTTATTGGTACATTACATATGCACATCATGATTGCAATCCTCTTTTGTTTTAACATGAAGTATACTTGCATTTCTAGTTTAACTTGGCTCAATAATTTTGAAGGTCCAAGTAATTGCACATTTTCTGCAGAAAATGAATGATGAAAGAGAAAAGACTTTCCAAATTAGGCAATATTCACTCTGACATGGAGAAACCAATCAGAACTTTTGTGCATCATTTTTAAATATGAAAAATATCTGTAAATCAGCAGCCACAAAACAATTTATTTCATAGGAGGAAAAGATTAAAAAAAATTAAACATGAAAAAGAATCTAGGTAAATGATCAGGAAATGATGACCCTTTCATGAAAAGAAACTATGAATAATAAGTAAAATACATAACATTTTCACCGAGCATTAAACTAAAATCAAATTGGATCAGAGACCTAAATATTAACACAGAAACACTAAACCTGCTAGAAAATAGGTTAAGTAAAAATCTTGAAGACATTGGTGTGAGAAAAGACTTTATGGACAAAACATCAGTAGCACAGGAAATAGCACAAAGAATAAAAGACTATGATCTCATCTTATTAAAAAAGCTTCTGCACAGCAAGAGAAACTATCAAAAGAGAGAAGAGATTGCCTAAACTGTGGGAAAAATTTACATCAGCTGCTCCTCAAAGGGCTACTGTCTAGAATATATGAAGAAGCTAAAATAATCAGATCTTCCAAATTTAAAACTTCAATTAAAAAATAAGCATCTTATATAAACAGACGTTCTTCAGGTCAAGAATTAAAAACAACAGATAAATATGTGCAGAAATGTTCAACATCACTGCTCACTTGAGAGACGCGGATGAAACAACATTGAGATTTTATTTCACTCCAGAAAATGGCTGCTATCAAGAAATAAGCCAAGAACAAATGCTGATAGGGGTATGGAAAGAAAGCAACGGTTTTCCACATTAGTAGGAATGTTCAAGCATTGTGGAAATTATCATGGAGATTCCTGAAATACTAAGATTAGAAGTGCCATTTGACTCTGCAATTTCCCCATTAGGTATACTCATGAAAGAATTAAAAGCATCACACCATAATGACATATGTGCACTCATGTTTGTAGCAGTACAGTTTGTAATAGCTAAATCTTTGAAACAGCCTAATTACCCATAAATTGGAGATTTATTGAAGAAGATATGTTCATTTGTTTAGGTTTTTTTGTAAAATGGAATGTTACTTAGCCATAAAAAATGATATACTAGAAATACTTATAGTAAAGTGAATGCACTCAGAAGCCATACTCATAAGTGAAATAAGTCAGACACAAATGTGTAAATACCATATTATTTCTCTAGTATGAGAAACTGAAGGTGTAAGAGTTCCAAAATATATGATAGGTATTATGAAATAGGAAGAAAATATCCAGAGAGAACTGGGCAGGGAAGAGAGCAAAGAGGTGAACGAAAAAATTAGATGATAAATAGGAAAAAGGGAAACAAAGCTATGTAGAGGTTGGGTGGGGGCTGAAGGGAAGACAGGGGAACAAGAAAAATAAGAATCAAAATATATCATGTTTAAGTACAAATTTTCAATGATGAATGTGGTCATAATGTATACCTAAAATGTAACCCTAAACCTCCAAAAAGGAAAAAATAAATAAAATTGATTATATTATTTAAATAAAATACAAACATAAAAATGTTGAGATTAATAAAGCTTTTAAAATTAAAATAATACAAGTAGAATTATAGATTCACTAAAATTTTGAAAACAAATGAATAAATTAACATGAAACTAAAATGGAATAATAGAAATGAAAATTTGGGAAGATGATTCCTGTAACAAATCAGACAGGCAATGTTGTAGGATCATTAATTGAAATGGAAAAATGAGATAAAAGGTAGTATCAAAGTGTAATACAGGAAACTATCTCAAAATTACTAAATTCATATGATCTATAAGCAAACACACCCAATAAAAGAATTATAAAGCACTAAGTATTAAAGGAAAGCTCTGCCGGATAGAAAATTGTTCACAAATATCAGGACAAATTGAGACTGACAACTATTCAGCAATAATGATACCAGAGATTATTCAGAGCAGTAATGCATCAGAATTCTGTGAACGAAGGCTTTTGAGACTGAAATGTTATAATCACCTGGCCTAAGAAATAAAAATGAATAAAGATGTTTTCATAAGCTATTTTTAAATTCTCTAAGTGCTATTTAATAGAGAAGATCCCAAGAATGTGACTTTACAAAATAATTAATTTTGAAGAAATTGAAAAATGAGATGTAGAATCTTCCAGAAGTTCCATGCCCATGCAGAGGACCCAACTCAAGTTCACACTTTTCTGACTTTAACAAAACAGAAGGACAAAAGCAGTACCCTAAGTGAGAGTTCCAGCCTCGAATGCAAGTCTTTTGACAATATGAGAACTAAGGGTACCAGGTAGAATAATGGAAGAAAAGAAAAACAAATGGATAAAATGTTGGATGCAAGTGAACATTTTAAAATTATACATGTAGTATTTTGAGCTATATTAGAATATTAGACAAATACAGAAAATACGCATAAAAATGCAGAATAAGGCAACAGTCAACTCTATGAAAGCAGAAATATATATATATGCATATATATTTGGTGTATATATATGCCACTTACTATAATAGATTTCATTAATTTTAACTGACTACTACCTTAATCAAAAGTTGTAAGACACACAAAAAATAAAGAAATCATGCACTTGTCAAAAAAGCAATTTATATTTACAATAGCTGTGAAATAAGTATATGAATCTTAAAACTAATGAATTTAAAATTATTACAATATATACATTTTAAAACACAGAGGTAGAATAATACAAGTTTAAGTATTTGAATATTTACTGACAAAAATGGCATTTTGTAGAACAAGTTATTTTTGTTTAACTTATTTTAAACTAATTAGCATTAAAATCTTGTGAATAGATTGCTTAATAATTATTTTAAATCACTGAAAATATACATTTATTTAAAAAATAAATGCACTAAATTTGTTCCTTTTTTCAGTTTCCAGTACCAGGGATTGAACTCAGGACCTAGTATTAGCAAGGCAGGTGCAATGCCAATGAACTAAATCCCTGACCTTATATTGCTTCTAAAAGTCAAAGATAAACAAATTTCAGATAAACATATATATATATTTGCACTAAATGGTATGCCTTTAAGAAACAGCAGTGCTGAAATTTAATTACAGAGCAAAGGCACCCACCAGCAAATAAAGGAAATTTCAAATAATGACAAAGGAATAAACAAATTGAACAGGAAGGATGTTCATGAACAAAATATAAAACATATACATTGGGGATATACAATTTACATAAGGGTAGAGGAACAGAATAATGATTCTAAATATAGCAAAGAAAATCGTACATACTTAACAGTTTTCAAAACAAAATCACATCAATAATTTTCTATTTAAAAATCTAACAAAATATAAAGAGAAACATGACTTGAAAGAGTGACAATAATGTAGATGAACACAGTCTAAAACAATCCACAATCTTTGCAGCTCCATTTACCTAGCTGTTTCACACCAAAGGACTTGTATAGGCTATTTTATTTGAATTACACTCTTATTAACATAACACTCATATTATGGGGTTATTTAGTCACAAACTCCCTCTCCTAAAATGAAATGAAAAAAATAATAATTTAAGAAAAATAAAACCTAATGTGATTTGACTTCCTCCTACATGGTTTTTGAACTATTTTATTGTCATATGTTTGTAACATATAATAAGTACATCCATTTGGGGAGCTGACATATGCATATATATTTTCTTGATTGTTGTGATCCCTTTCTGATTCGCACCTCCTTTCTTTTCATCACAAGTTGCTATCCTTCCCACCTGCCAGAATTGCGGATAGAATCTCTTGCTTAAACAGTACCCTGTGGTATCCTCACTTCACCACCAGATACAGCATCTGGGAACAGCTTTGCCTTTTGCTTTCTGTCATCCTCCATAGTTTCCATTTGCATACATTAAACTGAATGACATATTTTCTGTTTCCCATGTGAACTTTAACCAAATAACTGGAGTGGAATAAAATCCTTCTTTTCAAGCTTCCATTTCAGTCTCTGCCATGAGAAATCAGGTGGTCTATTATGCACGGTTCTGTGTTCATTGAGGAGTAGAAAATGTCCACAGGCAGATGAAACTCCCCTTCGCATTGTATGTTCCTGTGCTCAGTTCAAGGGAGATGACAGCGAAGACTTAATGTAAAGCTTGTCACTGCAATATTAGGGAAATTTGTATTTCTCCTCACAAAATGTTTCACACATCTTGAAACTAGGATACATTTTCTTTTTGAGAAAATTAGTTCGGATCCCATCTACATTATAGAAATGGAAGAAATTTTAAAAGGGAATTCAGAATAGTTTACTCTATAAGCCACCTCAATAATATTCTTCTGAGTTATTAAAAACCACCATCAGAGTCATTAAAACAGTTAAACAAGAGTTTTAAAATCCAGGGGCAAAATTCACTTTTTATTTCTCATGGCACCTAAAATTCATATTCATATTTGTATTTTGTTTTATTTTGGTTTTCAAAAATTTTAATGAAGGTGTACGACAATAAATATTTGTGAGATACAACAAAAGATCTTCAGCTGCCTTCAATCATATCTCTAACTACTACATTTTTAAAACTGGGATTGAGCCAGGACAGAAGACATAAATTAAGTGATCTATGTGTAGTAAGAGCCGTTTAAACCCTTCTGAAGTCCCTAGAAAATGACATTATGAGAACTGTCACCATGTGACTAATTGGAGCTACATATATGATATCAGAACATGCCCAAGAAGTGCACAGGCAGAAAGAGTGGTTTTCCTCAGGAGAGATCTCATAGAAGGACCTCACCTGTATGACAAAGACCCTCAATATGCAGAGTAACATTAAGCATACACCTGCAAACGTCATTAGCACAGAATCAGAAATGGCTTGTTCATATATGTCAACTTGTAGCCTTACTGCCTAACTTTGGGATGAATAGGTGAGGTGACAGTAACATCCATTCAGAAGGTGATTGTGCAAACAGGAAGTTTATGAAGATATTCCCTTTTATATTTAATTTCTTCTAAGAACCAGTTAGGAAAGTAAATTTAATGATTCTATATAAGATTCTAAAAGATTAGAAATGTATAAAATGTAAGATAAAAACATCTTTTGAAACTTACACTTATTTTTTGAGGAATCTCTGCATTGATCTCCACAGAGGTTGCACCAGTCTACATTTCTACCAACAGTAGAGAAGGATTCCTTTCTCCCCACAGCCTCACAAGCATTCATTGTTGGTTAATTTCACAATAGCAGCCATTATTCCTGGAGTGAGATGGAATCTCAGTGGTGTTTTTATCTGTATCTCTCGAATCACTAGAAATGTTGAATATTTCCTCAGATGCTTCTTAGCAACTTTTACTTTTTCCTCTGAAAAGTGTCTGTTCATATGAGCTGCCCATTTTTGAACTGGGTCTTTAAATTTGGGGAGACTGCTTTTTTAAGCTCTTTATATACTCCATATATTAGCCCTTTGTCTGAGAAACATCTGGTAAAGATTTTTTTCCCATATTGTCGGTTGTCTTTTCACTCTACTGGTGATTTCTCTTGCTGTTTAGCAGCTTTTTAATAAGAGATCCCAGTTGTTGATTCCTTCTGTTTAGTGCTCATGCTGCAGAGGTTTTGTTCATAAAGTCTTTTCCTAATCAAATGTCTCCAAGAGTTCTACCTAGCTTGTTTTTCAGCAGATTCAGTGTTTCTGTTTTAATGTTTAGGTCTCTAATACACTTTGATTTTAGTTTAGTGCATGGTGAAAGAGGTAAGTATAGCTTTAATCTTTGGCAGGCTGAACACATTTTTTCAAACACCATTTGTCAAAGAACCTATCCTTCCTTCATTTAAGATATCTGGCTCTTTCATCACAGATCAAGTGGCTTAGTATAAATGGAGCTGTTTTTGAATTTTTTAATCTGTTCCACTGATCCTTAGGTCTGTTACTCTGCAAGTACCTTGCAATTTTTATCACAGTAGCTTTGCAGTATAGTTTCAAGTTAGGGATTGTGATACCCCTGCCATGTCCTTATTGTCTAGAATTGCTTTTGCTAGTCTAGGTCTCTTGTCCATTTGAATCTATTCCCCTGCTAGTTATATACACAAAATAATTAAAAGATTCATATCACGGTGACATATCTGTTCACATGTTTATAGAAGCTCAGTTTGTGATAGCTAAATCTGAGAAATAACCCAAATGCCCATTAACTGGTGACTGGATAAAGAAGATGTGGGGTTATTTCTTTAAAACAGAATATTAATTAGCCATAAAGAATGATAAATTTGAGTCATTTATACTGAAATGGACATAGCTTGAGGACATACAAGCAAAATACATAGGACACAGATGTGTAAATACCATCTCTTTTTTCTGGTATGAGAAACTTAAGATATAAATAGACTCTAAAGGATAGATATTGTGAAGTAGAAAATATTCCAAGGGAACAAGGGAATAGGGTTAAGTAAAGAAGGGAAAGAGAACATTTGATGGTAAAAGAAGGAAACAAAGTGTATGTGTATATACATATATATGTATATACATATATATATTGAGAGTTTTTAAAAATATTTTTTAGAAAACAAGTTGTCATGCATTGAAGTGCTGCAAATATCAACAGTAATATATATATATATATATATATATATATATATATATATATATATATATATGGAGCAGAAGGTTGTAGGGTGGGCAAGAGAATGGGAAAAAATGAGAATTAAATCATGTCATATACTGGTACAAATTCTCTGTCCATTGTGACCATGATGTGTGTGTGTGTGTGTTGTACCAGTAAAGTCAATTTTAAAAACCTAAAACATATTTGCAAAGATCAAATCACTGTTTGGTCTTCAAACTTATATTTGCAAAGATAATTGAGAAAATACCATGCAAGAAAGTCTTATCACACAAAGTGAACACATGACATGCTTTAATAGCACATACAATGATTAAACTATGTATAGTGATTTAGATTAAATAAAAAAATTCTCAGCATAAAGGAAAATAAAAATTATTAATATATTTAAACTGAAAAGTTATACACATATACACAATTCCAAAGTTTTTTTAAAGTTATAAACACTGAGAATCTAGAAATAGATAATAAGCAAAATTTTATTTAACATATAGTAAGATACATCAGTCCATATCAGTCAGTTAGTGTTCAGTGTAATCCACTCATTAAGAATAGAATCAAATGTCTATTAAACCTAAATAACTCAATATCCTCTGAGACCACAGGAGTCTATTTCAGATTTGGGATTAAGATAAATCTATTAGGTCTGTTTAAATATTTTATTATATTCCAATATAGTGCTATCCCATTCAATTTCATCAGGAAACTCTACTACTTATTAGCTACATAATTACAAGCAAATTATTTAGTTTTATGATCAATGATAATTACTTATACTGTAAATTTATCCACACATATATATGATGAAAATACTTTGCAGAAAAGTGAAAAGCTTCATTTCTAGGGATAGGAATTTAGTTTAGTCATGCCATGCCTGCCTCACAAGCACAGGGTCCTGAGTTTGATCCCTGCTACCAGAAAACAAAGACAACAACAAAAAACCTTATTTCTTTTTTTCAGCATAAACTTGAAATTGAGATAAAATCATCAGCCCTAAAACTGTCTTTTCTATGATTTAAAAAATCAAAGGTAAATGAGAAAGTAATGTGTACATGTGCAACAATGGGTGTCCAGTTTGGAAGCAATCAATAAACAGTGGTTTTCACTAGAAGACTTACTACATTTTTAAGCTATCACCGCTTCCTTTGTGAATAAGGAACCTAAAGTAATCTTGCATAGAAGATCATTGAACATTAATATCTAATACAATGTGTTCAAAATTATGCCTACTATGGAAATTCAGAGGACAAAATATTTTCAGAAACAGGTAGAATAATTAAAGCAAACTTCAAAAAGATATACCACTCAAACATAATATCATTTCAGATCATTTTGTGTGTTGCATATATATGCTCCATAAGTAGCCATAAATATTCAGACTAAAATTGTCAACCTTAAAGGAATTCTTCCATAAAATAATATATATCTACATTTGTACAAGATTAGAATTTTTAAGTGTTTTGTAGGTGTCTATAAATGTGATATTTAAAAAATATTTTAATGAATTATTTCACATTAGGCACTGAAACCTAAGCGGACTGGAAGCAGATGGTGTGAGTGTGGAGAAGCTTAGCAGAGACGACATTTCTTGAATTAATTAAGTTCTATCAGGAGATTTGAAACACTTCTCAGTTCTGTCCAGCTCTGAGTTCATCCTCTGAAGATACTGACTGTAACATGTCACCTCTTTGCTAAGATCTATCTCTATTTGCCTCTTATATGACCTTAAATATGAGCTATTATTCTTCTCTGTGAAATGCTAAGTTGGGAGTTGCATCATATTTAAAAAGTTGACTACTATAACACATCTATTTCAAAATATTTATTACTGTTGATATTTGCAGCACTTCAATGCATGACAATTTATTTTCTAAAAAAGATTTAAACAAATTCTCAATCTTTTGAATTCTTAAGATCAGTTTAAAATATACTAGGTAAAATGCTTCTGTTACATTTTGTGTGAACATTTTCTAGAACTGTTATATTATTATCACCTAATTGGTGGATATAGTCAAAATTTCTCTTTACTCCCAGTTAACATGAGTCCAAAAATATGAATAAAAAATGTCTACCTTTAAGAATCATGTCTAACTGAGGAACATGGTCATGGGGAACAGCAGTGTCCTGATCTGGACCCACCTTTGAACATCACTGCACCAGGGAACTTCAGTGAGGTGAGTGACCTGTCCTGGACATGTCATTGGCTGGGCTGTGTGA
>PVIR01024448.1:6187-26209 GCA_004026965.1 Petromus typicus | reverse complement strand
ATTAGGTGATTTTCCCTTTTTTTTTTTTTTTTTTGTCATACGTCTGCAAAATGAGAAAGAATGATTTAGGATATGCTAAGGCAGTCCTGTTTTCCACTTTCATATGAGACTGCTTTGTTCTTATTCTTTAGCCAAAACTGAATGATACCCATTTTCTTCATGTTTGGAAAACTAACAGACAACAGATATTAGCTGTGGCTTACATTTTTCATTCTTCCATTTTATTGCTGAATTGAACATTAGTACCATATGTAATCCAGGTACTTATAATCCAAATCTTACAATCTGTAATCAGACTTAAAATAATTTATGGCTTACTTAACATTTTTAGTAGTTATTTGAATTAACCCAAAACCAAATTCTTGCCTTTGACCTGGTTGTGTTTCACACATGCTTTTTCATGTATCTGCTACATTGCTCCGGTTACAGATCTTGAAATCATTCCGCTTCCTCTTGTTTCATCCTTCATTTTTCAGTCTTGTGCACAAAATATGTTCCTTTTCATAAGATATTCAGTGCCTTACTTCTTCTTTAGGTGTGGCTGCAACCTAAGTGTCAGCCTTAGCTCTTTCTCTATTTATTTTTCCCACTGCTCAGGTCTCTCTGTTTTTGGTTGCCCCTTGACATCTTGTCATCAACTCGGTCTCCACAGCATTCTGTTAAATGTAACATGAGATGTGAGACTCATCTGTCCAAATCTCTCGAGAAACTCTACATCTCTCAAAGTAAAAGACTGTGAACACTAGTCCTGACATGTCATTTCCATTGGATTCAGAAACACCTAGCAGATTAGGAAAACACATTCTTGATTGTATTTGGGTGCATCACATAGAGATAGTCTTAAGGGAGTATATTTGGTTTTTCATCCATTCCTGTTTGTCACTCTTTCTCTGCTCGGCTTCCTGGCTGTCATTAACTAAGCCATTTTGCCCCGCTGTGCCCTGCTGCCATGTGTCTCTTTCTTGAAGCTAGTCAGAGATCAGAATGCAAGAGCTGGTGTGAACACGGACACTAACGGTCAGGCTGGAGAGGGCTCAGTTGGGAACATGGACTCTATTGTCAGTTAGGCTACAGGCCATGTGTGCCATCTGTACTTGTCCCAACACTGTAAGAGATTTAAACTAAGACTAATTAATTGGCCAGGGTTATTTCAAGGTAGCCTAACTTCCAGGTCATGGTCTGGTACTAATGGCTGCTTTTAGCCAAATCAGTAGTGAGAATTAGGGGTAAAATCTAGAGAAAATCTAAAGAAAAACTTACATTTTGACTCTGAAGGAACAACGTGTAAAGCTGGACCAGAGGAAGTGTGGCTGCTAAAAAGATTAGTGCCACTTTAAAAAAAAGGAAAAAATGAGAATTAAGTCTCGTCATATACTCGTACAAATTCTCAATGCTGTGACCATGATGTGCGTATATAATGTGCCAACAAAGATTTGAATTAAAAAAAAAAAAACCCAAAAAACAAGTACTGTGTACAAGAAGAAAGGTGCCTTGAGGGCATCTCAGGAATCAGCGAGACTATTCATTGCAGGGACACGGATACACAAATGGTGGTTTTTCTTTTGAGAAGAGTCTAGGACCTCCTCCTGAGAAGGACCTCCTAGGGAATTGGTTTCCTGGGATTCTTTTCACTGTGCTCAGCCATCCAGGCACCCAGGCCACTGTAGCCATGATCCTGATTGCTTCTGCTGACAGCACATCTTGACATCTTCACAGATGGTTTTCCTAGCCTGTAAAATGCATGAATTATAGAGTTGCAGGAGCTTTCCCCTAGATTTCAAACGAAAGAACAGCCATGAAAGGAGCCCTGAGAGGGAGGTACATAAAGCTGTGGGAATGAGGCTAAAGTTACAGTGGGGACTCCAGGGGATGGGAGATGTCAGCCACATGGAGTATCTGCAAAAGAAAGTTACAGTCTATGAATGGAGCTACCCCAAAACAGAAGCTGTGTGGCTGTAACCAACAAGGCCAAATGAGTGAGGTCACCCAGCCACTTTGGAACATTTTATCATCATGTGCCCCAGATTCAGGACGTGAAACTATAGGATTTAACATTTGTCCTGCTGGGTTTTGGATTTTCTTTGCTCTATTTTTTTTCTCTTCCTTCCTTTAGGAATGGGAATGATTACCCTGTTCTGTTGCACCTTGGAGTTATGTGACTTCTTATTTTTACATAAGTTAATAGCTAAGAAGAATGTGTCATGAGTCTCACAGGAGGCTTGGGTCAAAACTTTTGAAAAATGTTGATGTTCTTGAGATTTTCTGGAAGGAATTATTGTATTTATGATTATAAAAAGGATAGTTGTATTATGTAGGTGGAATTATGAACTCTTTATTTGGTGAGTAAGTATAATTTAAGAATACATGTTTGGTGTGAAACTGATGAGGGATGTATTATGACCATTAATCCTGATATGTCAGCTTCATTGTAACAAGAAATGCCTAGGAGATTAATAAAGCACACTTGTGTGTCTGGATGGGTTATTGGAGGTGTGATTGAGGGTATTATACATACGTGCTCCTTGGCCCATTGCTCTCTGGGACTGTTCCCCTACTCTGCTACCAGGAAATAAGCAGCATTGCTCCACCATGGCCTTTATGCTTTTGCCTTGGAGCCAGCTGATTATGGGCTGAAACTGAGTAAGTTAAACTTGTCCTTCTATAAATTGTGGATATTGGCCAATTTTGCCCTTAATTTGCTTCTCTTCTTTCCTTCCTTCATTTCTCTGACTGTGTCTTTCCACTTCTCAGTCTTTATCAGGTGTTTACAACAACATAGCCCTTCATAGCTCCCTATATCTGTCACCTAAATGCTAACCCTTGTTTCTTCATATCTTCTTTCCACTGTTACAACCTCATCTAAAGTTTCCTAGACGTGTTTACAGTTACTGTCCCACTCTCTGAAGCCCTGTCTGTCCACTTTCTCTCTTTTGAATACCATGTAATCCTTCCTGATAGAGCATCTATTTTATCTTTTTTGCTGTTGTTTGTTCTCTACCAGTATAAAAACTACCTAAGAGCCAAGACTGTAGGACTACAACTTTTTTCTTCACTGCTATTTTTCCATTATCTATAAGAAGCCTAACAGTGACACAGCAGAGATCTGTAATGAAATGATATAATGAATGAAACTTAGGAGGGATGACTGAAGAGTCCTTTTGTGATTTTCTTTGAAGTTTCATCTTGTCTTATTAATGAGCCATCACTTTTTATAAGAAATATTGTTTTTATTTTATGTTGTAATTATTTTCCTTGCTTGTTGGCAGTTTCTGCTCTGCAGTTTTAGTGTACTTATTTTTCTCATTTAAATATCCATATTTCTGCCATGCCAAAGAAAGCCTTTCTCTATTCAAGAAATATTTAAAATTTCACACATATGTTCTTCTAATACATTTATAATATTATTCATTACTTTAATAGATACATGACACAATATGATCTTTATTATGTTATAAGTAATAAAATCAACTTTATTTTTTCTAGAATATGTAGATCATATAGTAAATCTTCCATTCTTTTCATACCAATTGGAAATGCCACACTTTTGTATCCTAAAATTTTGTATGTTTTATGTAATGAAAGAAACCTGCTCGTTTTCTCCATTACTTATCTATAGATAAAGGATATAGATTGTGATGCTCACAGTTTAGTTTCTGTGAGTCAATCACATATTTGAGTATTTTTAATAATAAATTGAGTTTAATGGTACATTTTGGAATACATTATGATCACATTCCTCATTGGGAATTTGTACCGGCATATGATATATCTTGATTCTTATTTTTCATGTTACCCTCGTCCTGTATTCAACTACCCACCACACCTGTATTCATAAGTTTTATTTCTGTTTCTTTTTTCTTCCCCTTTTTTGCTTCCCCACTCAGTTCCTCTTGTCCTTTGAGCATTTTCTTCCTATTTCACAATACTGAGCATACATTCTGGACCTCATTTACACTTTAATTTCTCACACTAGGGAATTATTTCTCTATGGTATTTCTTTGTGGTATTTAGATAATACAATCCTGATTCAAATCCCAACAATCTTTTTCACAGAACTAGAAAAAATATTCCAAAATGCATCTGGAATCAGAGTAGACCTAGAACAGTAAAAGAGTTCTAGGCAACAAAGACATGGCAGGGAGTGTCACAATCCCTTATTTGAAACTATACTAAAAAGTCACTGTGATAAAAAAAAATCATGGAACTGCAAAGAAACAGACACTAGGATCAATGGAACAAACTAGAAGATGCAAAAAACAACTGTAGATATACTCAACTTCCTCATTTTCTTTTTTTTTTTTTAAGGTTTTTTTTTTTGAGACAGGGTCTCGCTTTGTGGTTCAGGCTGGCCCTGAGCTCAGCCTCGAACTCATCACAGCAATCCTCCTGCCTCTGCCTCCCGAGTGCTGGGATTATAGGCGTGAGCCACCACGCCCGGCAACTTCCTCATTTTCAACATAAGAGCCAAACACATTCTTTGGAGCCTCTAATAAATGGTGCTAGAAAAAAATGAGTTTCAGTGTGTCAGTGGTTAAAACTAGACCTACATGTTTCACCATCCACTAAAATGAAATCAAAGTGGATTAAAGATCTAAATATTAAAACAAAAAACTTATATCTTCTGAAGGGTAGGTTAGGCAGAACTCTTTTTTTGATTTTGTTTTGTTTTTGTTTTAGAACTCTTAGAGACATTAGCATAAGGAAAGACTTTATGAACAAAACTTCAGCAGCATGAAAACTAGCAGAAAGAATCAAAAACTGGGATCTCATCCTATTAAAAAGTTTCTTCACAGCAAAAGAAACCACCAACAGAATGAAAAGACAATGTGAGAAAAAAAGTTACCCGTTATTCCTCAGGCAAAGGTCTACTATATGGAATATATAAAGACCTGAAAAAATCAGCCCCTCCTCCAATTTAAAAACCTAATTCAAAAATTGGCATCAGAAATGAACAGATATTTTTCATGTGAAGAAGTAAAAATAGCAAAGAAACATATGAAAAAATGTTCAGCATTACTGGTCATTCAAAAGATGCAGAAGAAAAATAACACTGAGATTTCCTCTCATTCCACAAAGCATGGCCACTATCAAGAAATTAACCAAGAACATATACTGTCAGGGGTGTGAGGAGAAAGGAATATTTGGATATTTTTAACTTTATCTGACTTTTAAAAATAGATTTTTCCATTTTCACAATTGATAACAAACACTATAACTTCTTTTTCATAAACATTGCATTAATAGACTATGCCAGTATCTTGGATACTGTAATTCTATTAAATTGTGATAATGTGTAAGTCAGTACATTCTGAATAAAGTGATTGTCCTTTAAATGATTTCCTAAATTTTTATACTACTGGTAGACTAAAATCTTGTCACTTAAATGATTTGTTTTATTATAATATGAGTGTAGTTTGCATTTATGAGCTTTATCATCTTGCTGTCCATGATAGAGTAAGGTTTTAGTTACTGATTTGTGCCAAATGTATTTATTTTTTATTATAATAGGTAACAGATGAATGAGACACTTTTTCTGTCCTGGTGTTGGCTTCATTTCAAGTGTTAGATCTAGCTGGTGGTTTGCCGTTATTTCTTATTTGCCAGTATATTTCTGTTTGTCTTATATCATCTAGTTTACTGGTCGCTGCACTTTCTGTGCTGTGTGACTTTTCAAAAGTGGCTAAAACTATGCAAGCCATAGCTTCCTCATCTATGTAATGGTGACAACAATAGTATTTTATTCATCAAGTTACTGTTGGAATTAAATATAATAATTACTGTGAAGTTCTTAGTATGCCATTTGAAACAAATTAGATATGTGATGAATGATTCTCAGGGTTGATCATAGCACGAATGAAGGCTGAAGTGTACTGAAGGGGAAAGTTTAACCTAGTACTAATGATTATTTGAAATTCCTCATTGAAATGAGATTTGTCTCTGTTGGAAATATGGTACCAACAGAGTTCCATCCTGGCCAGTGCTAGAGAAAGGTCAGCTTTTAGGGGATTTACCCAGCATCTTGCACTGTGATGTAGGTGCAAAGAAATCTGTGTGTATTTAGATTAGCAATTTGAGATGGTAAGAACAGTTTCCTTTGCTACTTACCAAATTTTTAATTAATATGATAGTTTGAAGATATATAGCTACTTTTCCTTCTGTAAGTGAACATATTTGTTCTTTTGCAGACTCACTCTGAAGAGAGACCGTTCCAGTGTGATGAATGTAAAGCTTTGTTCCGGACCCCATTTTCTTTGCAGAGACACCTGCTAATCCATAACAGTAAGTCTCCATTCAGACAGCTGAGGACAGAAAGAATTATCTCTGACTTTGTTCTGAGATATTTTGAGAATGTAGGCACATAGAAGTAAACCTGTAAGTCATTAAGGTAATCTGCTTTCAGACATAAGAGGGACTAATAATTATGTCTTTCACCTTTCTCCTTCTTTCATTATTGTTTTATTTCTGAAGGTAACATGAGTTGTTTTGTGACTTTTTAAAATTTTTTCTTTCCAATATTTAGAGTTTGTATAGAAAAATTCTAGACTTATAAAGATCTCTTTGAAGTGAGTTTGAAAACAGTGTTTGGTTACTTTTAAAGATAGGATAAAGGAAACCTGTCTGCCTCTTTAAAACGTGGAGATAATTTTATAACAGTCCTGTAGAGTAGGAGAAGATCAGAGTGCACATCTCATTTAAGGGGGATGCCAAATGTGGAGACTCAGGCACAGTGGGACACTGGGGATTAGTTACTGGTTAGTCACTGTGCTGCCTCTGGTTTCTTGTTTTACTGGGAGATTTTTTATTAAGTTCTATACAAACACACCACTAAAGTTAAGTGTTTGCACTATTTTAGAATACCACAGAATTTTTAGCCATATCACTGAAGGATGTAATGTTGAGAAGAAAAGGTTATTGCAAAGGTGAAGTTCAAAGTGTGTTCTCCGTTCAGATGCTGAGATAACCAGATATACCGTTGTTCAAATATTGAAAAAGGAATTTTATACTGTGATTGATATTTTTGTTTCTTCCTTTAGAAATATTTAATAGTTAGAAAATTCTCTGTTCCTGTGAAGTTACTATGCTGTTAAGTTTCTAAGGCATGTAAGACAATCAGTCTGGACAACTGCTTGTACAGAACAATATTTTGGAAGAAATTCTCTCTGGTCAAGTTGAAGTATCTAATAAAGATATTAAGGTTTCCGTAAATACTGAGTGGTAATGATTATGATGAAATACAGTCTGCTTCCTGAAGGAAAAGATCAGGTTATGTTCTCAATCATTCTGTGTTCACCTTACAGTTCTGGGGAAGTTGTTAGCATGACTTTCTATTTTCCTTGGAAAGAACAACTGTGCATTTAAGAAAAAATTTGTTGTGCAACAGCAGGAATTTCCATTCTATTTCACTTACAATTTTGTTTAAGAAAAGTAACTGTATTGAGATAAATGGAATTTAGAATAGAGATTTAGACAAGCAAACCATATTCATCCTGTTAAAATTTTCACTGGGCTTCATGAAGCTATATCATGATACTTGACCAAGAAAATCTGTCTTCATAATTGAGTGGACAATAGAGTTATTGATACTAAAAGTTAGAAACCATTGAGGACAAGTGAGTTAAAAGGATGAGAAAACAAGAAATGGCCCAAATGAAAAGGACAAAGTACCAGGTCCTATCATGCACAATTTGAAAAGTAAAACCATTAATTTCAATAGATGAAAGTAGTTACTGGAAACTTTAAAAAAAATTACAATAATTACTTTAGAACTTATTCTTCTTTTCTAATACATTGAGATCAAAAGGTAGGTTGTTGGCTAGTTTCTTAACACCTTAACTTCTTTTTTATTTATTTTTTTGAGACAGAGTCTCGCTTTGTGGTTCAGGCTGGCCCTGAGCTCAGCCTCCAACTCACATCACAGCAATCCTCCTGCCTCTGCCTCCCGAGTGCTGGGATTACAGGCGTGAGCCACCACGCCCGGCACTGTGGTATGTGGTGCTGGTTGCTGCTGGGCGTGAGTCTCCACACCCAGTATTTTATGTGGTTACCGGGGATCAAACCCTGGTCCTTGCGCTTGCAAGACAGGTGCTGGAACCACTGAACTAAATCCCCACCCCCCTCAGATCCCCCAGAGAGATGCTTTCTCCTCAGGTCTACACTGTAGATATAAGGAGGTGAAATCCCTCCTAGTGCCCAAGAGTTTCTAGAGTAAAAGTGGTAACTGCCATTTTGCATCCCTCTGGCCCAGACTGTTCTGAGGGCCTGCGGGGAGGCCTCCAGGCCTTGCCCTGAGATCACAGTGTGTAAGGGACGATGCTTCTCTCTCTGTCCAGAATGAGAGTGGTATAGTGCTGTGTGTCTACTTCCAGCTACTTTCCTCCTAGTCATTATCTGTGACTCTTTGGCTTCTGTCCATTTCTAGAAGCTCAGAAGGACCATGGTGTGACTTGAAGGGAATTTGAAAAGACCCCTAGAGCAACTCGCCTTGCATAACAGAAACAGAGGTTAATGTCATGGCAGGACACCTCCCACCTTGCCTCCTACCTGGAAACACATACTTTAAAACATGCTCATGGTACCTTTGGAAAATCATCTGATTTAATTCCCATCTTTTCTAGTTGGGGTGAGTGAGAATGGAGGAAGCTTAATTAAAAGACTCTCACCTGGTTATTTACTGACTTCACAAGTAAGGAACAGGAATTTGTTCCAAGAAAAAAGTGTATGATTATAAATTAGAATTAGAAAAGTAACGTTGATGAGGAATCATGGGATCCTAGTATTGCATCTTATGTTTCTCCTATTTTACGTTTTTGCTTCTAAGGTGAGAGGACGTTCAAGTGTCATCACTGCGACGCTACCTTTAAAAGGAAAGATACGTTGAATGTTCACATCCAGGTAGTCCATGAAAGACACAAGAAGTACCGCTGTGAGCTGTGTAATAAGGCGTTTGTTACACCGTCTGTGCTCAGAAGTCATAAGAAAGTAAGCAGAAGCCTGTGGGTTGTGGGTTTGAAGAGTAAGGGCGTGTATGTGAACTATCACACAGTAGTTTCCCGTTAACTTATCAACATATTTACTCAGAGTGACAAATATGTAATTTATACCATCTCTTCGCAAAATACCCATTTTCTTCATTTTCCAGAATAGATGTATTTTTTCTAGATAGATAGTCTCAGAGGTTGATGTAGATTACCCAGTAATCCTTTAACTATACGTGCATGCGAACTGTATAGAATTACCTTCGGGTAGAAGCTTACCAATTTTTTTTTTTTTTTTTTTTTTAGGTTTTTTGAGACAGGGTCTCACTTTGTGATTCAGGCTGGCCCTGAGCTCAGCCTCAAACTCATATCATAGCAATCCTCCTGCCTCTGCCTCCCGAGTGCTGGGATTACAGGCGTGAGCCACCATGCCCGGCACTGTGGTATGTGGTGCTGGTTGCTGCTGGGCGTGAGTCTCCACACCCAGTATTGTTATGTGGTTACCGGGGAATGGAACCCGGGCCCTTGCGCTTGCAAGACAGGCGCCAGAACCACTGAGCTAACTCCCCGGCCCCCAATTTTTAAATTTTTGGCTTAATGTAGATATTTTATTTTAAAAATATGATGATGTTTTAGCTAACTTGGGTCATTTGCTTCTCTTATTTAGCTGTTTCCGAGTAAACAGAGTGAGCCCTTCTACAATTGGCATGTTTCCTCCTTGTATCTCTAGGTCACATGGTTGTTCCCAGAACATAAGAGAACTGCATAAGTAGTTACCCAATTTACATAAAATTCTATTCTTGTCTATAGTGATTGGGAGACTTTTGCATTATTCTAATTAAATAAATACCTTAGACAAATCAACAGGGTTTTCTTTGTTTGATAAATGCATTTACATACATTTTTCAAATATGTTACAATTTGCATTGTAACAAATGCAGTTGATTTAACATTGACTTCAGAAATGACTATAAGGTATGGTAGTTTTCCACTACTACTAGTTAGCAGGTGTTAATGAACACGAAGAAACGACTTCTGCTCCAGCCTGACTTTGGTTTTAATATAATTTGTCTCTAATATAATAATTTTAAAAGACTGAAGTGAGAAACTCTTTTGATCTTGTCTCTTAAGTGTTCAAAAATAATATTATCTTCCTTTTAAAATTTGAGTAGAATAGTCTTAAATTTTGCTTGAATTACTTTTTTGTATGCATTTAACAAATATTTTCATTTTTCTTAATACATGAAGAAAGATAGTGACTTTTCAAGAGAATTTTGTCTGCAGTAATACATTGTCGCAGATTAGATATTGCAGTGCATTCTTCATTTCTATTATGTACATTTATACAATGTTGTTCTTATGGTGAATTGTTTTCACGCTTTCTTATCCATATGTAAGATGGCTTAGTATTGTTCTTTCAGTGTCTTATAAAACAAGCTAATCTAATTCTATGCTTAATAGTAAGTTGTACTTTTTGAGTAAAAACAAATAATTATTTTTATAAATATAGCATTAAGTCAAAACTTGTACTACTGACACATACTTTAAGTCTTGTGCAAGAAGAATAAAATATGTATATAGGGAAAGAAGTGTTGTGGATTTTATAAAGGTGTAATGAAGAAATTGTTAGTCACCTGTTGGGAATAACCCGTGATGTGGTAACATATATAAAATTTCTAAATTATCTAATACTAATCAAGAAACAAATTGTTACAGTTTACCCCTGTGAGAATGAGAAAATAAGCCTGATATAGGTAAAGTGTTATTTCTTTCACTTTAAATTGAACCTTAGTGCAGACCAAAAGAAAAAATACCCTTACTGAAATGTAAAGATGTATAATTCTTTTGCATAAGAGCCTGTAATAAAGATGAAAAGGTAAGGCTCTGCCAAGTGCAGAATACCTGAGTGTGGCACTTGATCAGTGTGTTTCTCCAATTTGAATGTAGCATAAATCTTTTCAAGGGAAAAGTGTTCAAAAGGACTAAACTATCTGATGTCGACTAAGGCATTTACTTTATGTTTCTTATAAAAATGACAGAGACACTTGCACACATCCCAAAATGGATTATAATAGAAATATGCAAACTTGAAAATTAAATTCCAGGAAGCTATGAAGTAATATGTTATGAAAATGCACCATTAGTGGTTCTGTGACTTTACCAGGTGGTGTGGTACCAACCCATCCCTTTTTCTGTTTCAGCCAGCTTTTTCTTCTGGGGGGCATCCCATGTTAAACAGAAGTTTCCTATTTTATTAATCCATAACAATTCAAATAATAATCCCTGTCAGTAATTTGCATAAGTACTATTTGAAACACAGGCCCCCCGGAAGATCTGTTTTTGAGAGTAACCAAATAATGTACTGTGTGCTTTTATTAATGATTAAGCTATCATTGGAAATAACTTTCTAGAGCATTTTCTAGAACCTTGAGGTATTTGAAGAAATTCACCACCCCCATCCATTATTTTAACCTCTTCAGTTTGAGAAACACTGGGGCTTGACAGGTAGCTTTGATCCTTCAATTATTGGAATGATATGTCCTAATGTTATTAGGAAAACTGGGGTCCTGATGAGACAGTCTAAAACACTGCACCTGCCCCTTCTTTCTGGAGGGATCACTTTGTAAACTCCAGCATTTACAGAAACTCAAGTCTGACGATACATCTTCACCCTTCCCAGGGTGAGTGTTTCATGCCTTGATTAAAGGTGTGTTGAGGGTAGAACTGCTTCTCCAAATTGACTGCTCAGTTAACACCTGCTGATTTTAAAGGTTGGGTTAGATTTACGCTCCTTTCTGCTGTGCAATCGGATCAGTCCAGACAAGTATAGTGTAAGTAACGAATGACTTTACTGAGATTAATTCTGTCCTCAAGAGTTAAATTCCCACAAAGAATGTGAAAAATGTTTCAGAGGAAATGTTTTTTGGCAGCAGTTGGGACAGCTATAGCCTCATTTTGATTATGTGGTTTTATTCCCATATACCGGTTTTGTATAATTTAATCACTTTTAGATGCAACCTCCATAAAGGCTTACAATGTAAACTGCAGAATTATTTTCAGATTAACACTAATGCACACTTCTATGTGTTTTGAACCCCTGGGAATGTGCATGATAAATTGTTTAAAATCTCATTGTGATATTCAAACATTTTAATGAAACCTAATCCTGGAAAATAAGGATTTACTGTTGTCAGAGGCACTTAATCATCTTCACCCAGTGCCTGATGTTTATCCTCAACTCTTTTCATTCCTGTGTTGTAGACACACACAGGAGAAAAGGAGAAGGTTTGCCCATACTGTGGCCAGAAGTTTGCCAGCAGTGGGACCCTGCGAGTTCACATCCGGAGCCACACAGGTATGGAAAATGAGCGGGGAGGGAGACAGCCGAGGGCTTGGCCAATACAGGGGCTGGTGTGATATACTGAAGGAAATCCAGGGCTGAGAAGTAGTCTTCCAGACAGTGATGCAAAATCCAGTTCCTTACCACAAAAATTTTGAATAACTGTATTTTCCCAAAGTAAGTAAACATCTGAAGGAGTGTTTTTTCCAGTGGTTGCTTGTGATATAAGTGTGACTTATTCTTATAGGAGTCGAACAGATGAAATGAGGAATAGTAGTTCTACTTTCTGTAGCAGGGTGCAATCTCTTCTGCAACTCATATCAAATATGGCCTTTTAGAATTTAGAGTCTTTGGACTGCAACTTGAATGCTGTAGTATCTCATTGGAGGAGAATGCAGTGTGACTATAGTATCTGTTAGGCTGTGAAGTGTTTCTTTAGGGTCTACTTCTTTTCTTATTCCTGAAGCATTTCTCCAAGAAAAGAGGGTATGCTTTTGTGAAGGGTGAACAGCTAAGCCTTCTAAAAGAACCTTATCTGGGTTTTTTCCTATCATGTGCATAAGCACTTTGAAAAGATCTGAAGTCATGTTCTTAGTTTTGATATTAAGATGATTTTGCACTTGTCTAAAATTTTTTTAAGTAACTAGACTGTACTATATTTTTATGGCTATGTACTTGATTATAAGCTGACGCTGCCTACTCAAGGACATAGTGTTTTTTTTTAATTCAAATCTTTATTGGTACATTATAAATGCACATCATGATCGCATTCAACATTGAGAATTTGTGCTAGTATGTGACATAATTTAATTTTCATTTTTTCCCATTCCCCTACCCATCCTACAACCCCCAACTCCTATATACATAAGTTTTGTTTCCTTTTTTATTACCATCACATTATTTTTCTCCTCATTACTTACCCTTACACCCTGTTTCCTTTTAAATATAAATAGAACTTATTTACATCTTTGTTTTCTCACACCAGAGAAAAGATATAATATTTACACCTCTGTGACCTATTTGTTTAACTTATAAGGATGTCCTGAAGGTACATTCATTTGAGTATGAATAATTCAATCTTATTAATTTTAATGGCAGAGTAATACTCCATTCTATAGAAGAACCACATCTTCATTATCTCGTCTCCAGTTGATAGACATTTGGGTTGTTCCCAAGATTTAGCAATCACAAAATGAGCTGCTATAAATATGGGTGCACAAATGTCACTATGATATGAATCTTTTAATTCTTTTGTATATATACTTAGCAGAGGAATAGCAAGGTCAAATGTTTGACTTTAACCGTTATCTTCCTATCTTGCAGCCTGCGTAGCACAGTAAATGCTGTAGGTGAAGATATGTTAGTATAAGTAACCAGAGAATCTATACTCTGCCTACTACATATGAGTGAAAGACAAGAGTGGAACATAATGTTCATATTAGTGTTTGTTGTCCTAGAATAGCCACATAAGTGCTTTTGAATAACACATGTAACCAAGATTAGATCAAGAATTTTCCATGATGGCTGTGGACTATGAGGTGTTCTAGAGAAGAAAAGGAAGGTGTAATTTCATAGAGGTTCTCTAGAAAACGCAAGGCACTGGGGACAAGGTCTGGTTGTGTTGCAGTAATAAAGAACAATAACTAGAAAAGTAGAGAGGCCAAAGGAAAGGGCCCCCAGTGAGTCATGTTAGGGACATGTGTTTCTAGAACAGTGCACGTGTCTTGCACAGTATATGTGGATTGTATGGCAGAAGGAAGTCATGGCAGAGAGGGAACAGAGCGTTCTGAAGTCAGACCCCGCAGTCTGTAGCGTAGGCTGTGAGGTCCTTGGGCATCCTTTTCTCCTGAGTAGGGGAGGCTGAGTGGATTTGGGAGGTGAAAAAGGGGAGAGTCAAGTCAGTGGGCTTCCTTTCTGTATTAGTAAATCTTGGCTGATGTCTTTGTGCCACGCTGAATATATGAATGACTGTGTGCTTAATGGCTTTGCTGTATGTGTGTTTGTGCCTATAATTTGTGTATGGGAGAGGGCCGCTAGGGAACAGGGAAGGTGCAGCTCATCTGCACAGCAGAGTAACAGATTTGATGACCTGAGGCATTACGATGGAATTCACCTCTGTTTGGTCGAAAGTGTTTATAAAAGGCAGAAACTTTTACTGTTCAGAATGCATGAACACAGGAAAGACAAACCCAATCCAGTACAGCACTTGATTTTTCAAATTGGTTTTCAGTCAATTTTTTCAAATTGATATTCCAAAATTCTTTTGGAAAGATGGGCAATTGAGAAAAATAAGGCACTTAAACAAGTAGTTTTTTGTAAAATTTTAATTATTATTATCTACAAAGTAAAATTATAAGAGCACTTATTTTGAAGTCCAAGCATTTTCTTGGATAAAATTATTAAACAAATTGTGTGTTCATTGTTTTCTTGAATTATGTATCATCTGAAAATACCCCCAAATTCAAGTTATTTTATACCTGATTTAGTTACCACAGGTTGTTAGTTAATGCAGCTTCTGATTGAGGACATAGCCATCTGAATGTGGACAATGGCATTGAGCTAATGTGTATTTTAACAAGTAGATAGGACACAAGTTGACGCCGAGACCCAGAGAATGTAGCCAGGTCATCTTGACAGACAGCGTGTTTGTAGAGTAATTGTGTAACTAATTTCCTTATAGTGACTTACTCAGAACTAGACCTGTCTGTTTCAAACCAGACTCATTTCATCTTTTCCTGTTATGCTTCCTCTTTGGGTTCCTTGGGTGTGAGGTCTGCTCAGTGATAACTTCCTGGTGGTGGCTGGGCATGCATTGGGAATGCCAGGTGACAGACGGGCTCGGTGACCAGAGACCTCAGGCTGACATCGGGCTTCCACAGTAGTCCTGTTAAGGATTTGGAGTTTGGCTTTGCTTTCATTTTCTTTGTCCTTCTTCCTAAATGATGCACATCCATGAACCTTCCTGAGCTCATGCGTGTTCACCTGGGACTGTGTCATCATTTCTGTATCCTGACTGTGCAGCTGTTATCATTTCTAGTTCTGTTTCCTTTCTTTTTATTTTCCCTATAGATCAGATGATTGCATTCAGCTCTCTCCCCTCACTAGGTATCGTGATTTGGGGCTGTGCTATGGCGTGGCATAGCTGAAGGGTCATGGAGTTTTCTTTAGTAAATATTTTATTGTATGTGACTTAAGGAGCATACAGTGAGGTACCAAGAACCATGAATGAAGGTGGTAGCCAGGCTGCGAGGGCAGCGGATGCAGTCTCTGGGAAATAGGAGTTTCCAGGCCAGTGAAGCCAGCCATGCCTTCACTGCTTTGTGACACTCCTAGGAATAGTTGGGGACCCTGGGAAGTTTATGTGGGTTACAGCCATAGCTTTATTTTATTTTATTTTATTTTTTTTTTTTGAGTGAAGATCTCACTTTTGTAGTTCAGACTGGCCCTGAGCTCAGCCTTGAACTCACAGCAATCCTCCTGCCTCTGCGTCCCAAGTGCTGGGATTACAGGTGTGAGCCACCATGCCCGGCACTGTGGTATGTGGTTCTGATTGCTGGTGGGCGTGAGTCTCCACACCTGGCATTGTATGTGGTACTGGGGATGAAACCCGGGAGCTTGCACTCACAAGACAGGCGCAGAACCACTGAGCTAAATCCCCAGCCCCAGCTATAGCTTTTTACTATATTAACACTTTAAGCTATTCACTGTTAGATATTTTTAAAAATAATTATTATTTTAATAAAAATAACAATATGCTCTTTACATGTCAACATAATTTAGTAGAAAATAACATCATTTTTCCAAACTAGAAATCATTCAGTGAGACTGGAGACATTGTGTTACTTTTCCATAAATCTGGTTTAAGAGAAGACAGCTAGATTCTCATATCTGTTTCTTCATTTATCCTTTTACAGAGCATAATTTTCATTGCAAGGTTTGAAAGGAATCTGGACTTATATAAATGAGCATTTAAAGAAAGTATGTTAAGTCTTTGTCAAATAATTTTACACATTTGTTATTGTGTTAAAATTTAAAAGGTGTAGTTTTTAGAGGTTTATTGTGATAGGAAACCTAAAATTATCTTAATGAACCTTTCATTCTGTTACATTCAACTAAATTTGGTCTGTTGTACTTTGAATGATTTTTTACCCTTGAGTGATTCTATAACATGATGCACAAGTAGTTTGGAATATATCCTGCCACTGACTTGAGGAGATCGTCCACATTTGTTAATATCATCACTGATCGCATTAGACAGTCTGAGTATTTGGAAGTCTTCAAGCACATGACAGCAGGTACAAGTTTTCCAAAACTCTGTCTTATGTGTGCCTGTCTAAATTTTCATATTTTGTAGCAAATGCTAAGATTTCTCTCACTGCTTTTTGCTAAGATATAAGTTTACTTCATTTAGATTAAAAAAATAAATGTGTAACGAATGCCTAATTTTTAACAACCACATTTTATCTCTCAGTCATTTTGCTTTGTGTATAAGTGTTCCATGAAAGATGCTGCCAGTATATCCACCATTTTCCTCACCGGTGCATTTCCCTAGGAGACTTTGGTGTATCAGTATGCATTACAAATACTTCCAGGTTAATTCCAATTTTATCAGAAAGAATATTGAGATAGTACTTGAGTTAGGATTTAATAAAATTATTCATTTTGGTTTTATCAAGGATATGAACTGGCAGTGAAACTGCCATTTATTTCTACTATGAGTGTGTGACTGTGAAAACCACCATGATCAATATAAAAGTTGGAGGTCATTGACCAAGATAGCAGCAGTTTCATTCTCTCTAAAACTTTTGTGTCATTAATGTAAATGTTGTTATGTTAAAGGTGGAAAAGGCACATGACCTAATAGTGTTGTTATGGAAGTTCTTCCTGACCTTGCGAGGATCCCCAGAAGCAAATGGGTCCTTCTTTAAGAGCTACTGCCAAAAATAAATATCAAGCAAAAAAGTCGTGTGAATGTGTGTGTGTGTGTTTGTGTGTGTGTAAGCGCATGAGGTACAAAAGGCAGGATAGAATATATTGACTCATGCAAATAAGGACCCTGCTGAGAAAGGACCGTTCTGTGCAAGTAGAGACATTTCTTCTACTCCATTCCTCAGACTGGTATTGCTTCCAACTCTTGCTTTGGCCTTCCTGATAATAAATTCTCAAGATTTTTGCTCTTGCTTCTGACAAAATATGTTAATGTCTCCTACCATTTCCTTGGCTAAAATCGATTTCTAAAGATCAGCTGATGAGGAGGAAGTCTGTCAACTCTGACTCTACTCTTGTATAGGAACTGTGTACTGTTGGGCTGGCAGTGTTATGCTCATAATTGTAAACAGAAAAAACGTTAAGGGTTTTCAAATTTGGGCATATTTATGGCTCTCTTTCAGAACTGTAAAGTTTACCTGAAGATAAAAAAAGAGAACTTGGCTGAAAGATTATCCTATCAGCAAGACATTTATGGATATTTGAAGTCATTTAGTAGGGTTTAGGGTACTCAGCTCTCTTTGTTACTTTCCAGTCACAGAGACATAATACCTTACATAACAGAAAGGAAGACAAGTTTATTTAGGCTTGTAATTTTTAGAGGATGAAGTCCATAGTCAGCTACCTCGAAGGCAAGGATGGGCATGTTGGAAGGATCTACCTAGAGGGAGACTGCTCAAGTCATGGCGTCCAGGAAGCAAGAGTAAGGGGAGGGGCAGGAGAGGGAGATGAGTCCTTTCAGGTCACACCCCCGCTACCTGGCTCTTCCAACCTGACTTCACCTTCTAACAGCACTTTAGCTACAAAATCATGAGTCAGTTAGTCCACTCGTGACCACAGCTCTTTGATCAGTCACCTCCTGAGAGTCCCACATCTGAACACATGGAAGCTTTTGTGAGATATTCAGATCTAAACCATAAGGAAGGATTACAGTGAGATTAAATACCACTCCCCTGCTAAGCAGCTTTGTTTGTTCCTCTGCTATCCTTCATCTTGAGAATCAGCCCTGCAGATGGGAAAGAGCCACGCCTTTGGAGACAAGTGACTACAGTTCAAATCCCAGTCCCATCTCTTAGTAGTTGTGAATTTTAAGCATACTAATTAAGCCTTCTGTATTCCTTTTTTTACCTTCTAGTTTCTTTGTGAGAAATGAATGAGATAATTTATCTCACACTGAGTTCATAATAAATGGTTAATTGATTGTCATAAACAGTTCCTATAGTTTTACTGTATATTGGAATTTGTTATTGTGACTTCTCAAGTTAAATAAATTGTATTTATTTACCTTACTAGATAAAATAATTTCTTGCATTATCATTTTTGCATTTTCTTCTTAAATTTCTTTTTTATAGCAATACTGAGATTTTCATTTCAGAATCATTCCTTTCTTCCAGTTTTACCAAAATTTTAAATTGTCAACCATATTGAAATTTTTATCTTACATATATAAATAAAAGTCTTAGTTTACATACTAAATTATTAACCAGTTATTTCTGTGTATTGCACATATGAATAGTTTGTGTTTTATGATTTTTTAAAAATTATGATTATCCATGTAACTTTTGATTAGAATACATATGCTAAAATACTGAGGTATAGTATGTTTCTGTATCACCCTCTAATGGGCCAGCAAAAGAAGTGGATACAAAATAATACTCAGCACACACCGTCCCTATTGCTGGTGTCCCTCACGGCCTCCAGGACTCTCTCGGTTCTGCCAGTGTACTCCGGGCTCCTGACTTCACTTGAGTTTGTGGAACAGGGGACACTCTCTCAAATACAGCATCCAACTCAGTCCTTTCACAGAACAGTGGGAGGAGTTTCTCCCCCTTTTATTTTTACCTGTGTCCTTGAATCGCAAGTTCATTTTGGCAGGTTTGTGCATGAATATAGTATCATTTTCCCCCATAAATCCCCACCATTTCCCCCCCATTTGAGGGGTTTCAATATGTATAATATATTTTGATCATAGTTCATGCCCCCTTTTATCTGCCTTTGTATGCCCTCTCTCTCCCCCACATTCAAATGACCTATCTAAAACCAAAGAAATAAGAATTAAATCTTTGGACAACAAAGTTTGTTACATTTTTTATGTTCCACCTTCCTTTCTGCTACATGTTTGTTCTGATTATTTAGGGATTAGATAATTTCTCTTAAGTTTCCCATTGTATGAGATTCTAAATCTTACCTTGTCTCAGCCTCTCAAATTGGGTGCTTTAGAGCTAAATGATTGGATTTGGTGTGTTATTTTTGCCTTAGTGTTAACAAGTTCATTTATTCCAGCCTTCTGTATTGTGAGCAAAACATATATGACTAACAGTATTAAATCTAGTCCTTCCAAATACCTTTTATCATTTCTAGAAATTGATGATTAATTGGAAGTTGACCCTTTGACAACATTAAAATGTAATGAGATTTTTATGGAGTTAATAGTCACTTAATATTTTCCCCAGCATATTAGAGTGGATTTCACTTGGTTTTTATCATGAATTTAAACTGTTGTTCAACAATTTGAAAATCACTCTTTTTTTTTTTTTAATTATCTTTATTGGTACATTAAATATACACATCATGATTGCACTCCATAATGGGGATTTGTACCAGTATAAGACACAACTTAATTCTCATTTTTTCCCATAGACCCACCCACCCTACCACCCCCCCCATATATATAAAATTTGTTTCCTTACTTTTTTGTTACAATCTCAACATTGTCCCCTT